>JAGPOY010006456.1:0-10306 GCA_018983105.1 Silene uniflora | reverse complement strand
CTCTTAGCAATCAATAGAAATACAACTTTGAGCCAAGGCCTTACCATCATCCTTACTCACAAAAGGGTCAATTTTAACCCAAACAAGTGAGAAAACAGAAGCCAACAACACTGACCACAATATCACTATAGTTGGTGTCCTGTTTTGCCTTCCCATGAGACCCTTTAAGAAGGGGTACAAGTGAAGGATGACCCACATAGCGAAAAACACCTTCCCGAAGAGCGGACCCCACGCTTCATACCCGCTGTTCAAGGCGTCTGAGAACCCGGCAACTACCCCGACAATGTTGATGATGATTAGGGAGGTGGGTGGGATGAGTAGGGTTGTCCATTTGAAGGCGTAGAGTTCTCCAAATTCCCCGTCTTCTGAGGACTTAGCCGTGACTGTGAAGTTGGTGTCGACACCACCTATTACTTTTAGGAAGCCTTGGAAGACGGCGAAGAGGTGGGCTGAGACGCCACCAATGACCCAGAACTGCTCGTTACGCCACCAGTCTTCGATGCTTACTCCGCTCCAACGTAACTCTAGTACACTCACTGTTATGATTGACATGAAGAGCCCTAGGAAAAGCATGCTTGCTAGGTTTGATAGCTGTAAGACGGTCGAATAAAAACTGTAAGGGAATACAATGTACAAGTATAAGTTGGTAAGATACTAAGATGTAAAGGGAACATACCACTGGTATAATGAACTTGCCAGTGAGGAGGCAGATAGCAGGCAAGGTACAGTAAGCAATGAGAGGAAGCGAAGTGAAGGGATAAATAATGGTATTAATGTATGCCAATCTCTGAAGCCACTTTAGGCGACCGCCTCCAAAACCATACCAAAGAGGACAATGTCTACTCATGAAAATCTCGATGGATCCAAGAGCCCAACGAAGAACTTGATGAAGTCTATCTGACAAATTGAGGGGTGCAGACCCTTTGAATGCCGGTCTTAAGGGCATGCAGTATATTGATCTCCAACCCCGGCAATGCATTTTGAATCCCGTCAGAATATCTTCTGTTACTGAACCATATATCCATCCAATCTGCCAAAATAAAAGTAGCTGGTGAGACGCGTAAACTTCATGCAGACTAACTAAATCTGCCAAATGGGTCACTCAGGTTTGCTATGGTCATTTCGGATATGAAACAATTCTGTCCAGTCCATTTCCGGCTCAATGTAGTTTGAATCAGAGCCCCGGATTAGGTTAGTTTTACCATGTTAACAGCGTAAGCCAAGATTAAAAAACTTGGAAGGGAATAAAGTTCACCTCTTTTCCCCAGGCAGTTTTCTCTTCATACCCGCAGCTAATGACATGTATAGCTTCATTAATCAGCGAGGAAGGGTTAGCAGAATCAGGAATGCCTCCGTTTTCCATCATTGTAGACTCGATAAGCACGGAAGATAATCCAAATGTCTTCTCAAAGCTTGTTTGAGATATCAACATTGACCTTTCATATTCATCATAATCTGCATTTCACATTGGAATAGTGCATTTAACTAAAAACATTCATTTTTCATCTGATGTGTTGCGATTAGCAAATACTATGAATAGACTTACCATTGAGCTCCTTAAGGTTGAAAATGGCGGCATCCAAGTCTTCACGTTTAATCTCAGAAATGTCTTTTTCTTTCTTCTTACTGGAAGGAAAGCAACAACAGGAAGATGAAGAGGTTTTTGGTTCTATACGAGGTGATGATGGCGGTCCATAGCCATACAAAGCCTGCCTGTTGAATACACATCCTGTCCCTACATAAACCGGCCCTTGAATCCCGTCAAGCCCTTTCATATTAACCTAAGGTCACAAACAACACATTTCATATTAGCCCACCCTTTAGATCATGCAGACGGGTTTTGACTTATTGAGGGTTTGTTAAAGAATCTTACATCAAAGAAGACAATGTTTCGGTTGGCATATCGATCACTTTTGTCAATACCATCGAATCTCTGAGGGAATTGCACATAACAGACATTACAGCCTACAACCGGGTCCATCAAAAAGCACATTGCTTCCCGGACTGCCTTGCTGTTGTTAACATAGTGATCACAATCGAGATTGAGAATGTAGGGAGCATTTGTCAGGATTGCAGACACTCTGACCTGTAAAAGGCAACAGATAGCATGAAAACACGTTCAACAATTAAAACACGGTTTTTGATTCTAAACTATGGAGATTTGACTGGTTCAGGGAAAATACCAGAGCATTCTCAGCACCAGCTTTCTTATGATGTGGATATCCAGGCCGTTTTTCTCTTGAGACATATACAAGCCTGGGAAGTTCATTACCTTCCATGTCATGTGCGCCGGTATTACCTAAGAAAACCTAGAATAATGACAAATATTTCAGAGACCATTTTATGGTTTCCGAAAGCATTCACCAGAATTAATACATACTCCCGTATTATGTTCTCTAGTCGCGTATACTGGCATACCTGAATCATTCCTGGGTGGTCACGAGTATTGTTCCCGGGCCAAGGTGTTCCGTCAGCCATTGTCCAGCCTTCTTCTGGAGTTTTCTGTGCCTTAGCAACTAAGCCATTAACTCTTACTTTGAACTCCTCATAATCTCTCTGTGAACATATCAAACGTCGTGAGATCACCACTTCATAAGTAAGTTTACAACGCGAAAAGTACAACTGTAGAAGACATACTTTCATTGCTCTGCGTTCCTTGACAAAAGAGGGCTGGACTTTGTCTTTAAGGTAGTCAATTTTCTGAGAGAAGTAAAACTCAGGTGCTCGTGGTTCGATTTCATACTTTTTGCAGAAAGGGACCCACTTCCTGGCGAACTCAGCAGTCTCGGCAAGTGATTCAAAGGTGAGCATAGCGGCACCATCATCAGAGACATAGCAGGATACTTTATCTACTGGATAGTCCACAGCTAGAATTGAGAGGACAGTGTTTGCTGTAATTAGAGGCGGTTCTTTCAATGGATCCACTGTACTCACGAAGAAGTCGACAGCAGCTAGCTGTGAAACTTCTCCCTCTCTTTCAAACCTGTCCATATTTGATGACTATTTAGAGATCTAGAACACAATAACATTATATAGGAAAATCTGACCACGAAATTACAGTCGCTCTGTGAGGTTTTACTCTAAAAACATGTCAAGTTTACCAATAAAACGATTAGTTTTATAATCCCTCCGTTTCAGTAGAATTTCAGATACTTCGTATTTTAGAATTTCTTTGGATAAGTTTTTAGGTACGCACATGCAAATGCTAGGGAGTACACACTACACATAATATATGCTTAAAACGGAAACGGAAACTATTGGAGGAGACAGAAAAAAATGTACGCGTAGACAATTTATCGAACACCAGACATCAAAGGTGGTCTCATAGAACATTTCTTCTGAACCTATATAGTGATAATATGCAGATATGTCGGGAAACAGGAAAACGCAACAGCGTTATAGTCACAGGCTTATAGTCTATAACATGATACCTTAAACATCCAGGAAATGGTCAGTATACCTTAAAGAGAGCTGATCAATGAAGGCTTCCCTATTGATAGGAGACCACTTAGGAAACTGATCCAAAACCCAGGACATAGCAAACCAGATCTCGCAGATGACAGAAGTAAGCCAGAGGCCAAAGGCGCTGTCAACCGGGTTCGTTATTCTGTAGTGGAAGAACAGAACTAAAATGACCAATCTTGTGATGATCATTATTCGGTATGATGTCAGCTTGGTTCTCGGAATTGGAACCACTCTTGAAAGCGGTAATATAATCTCCCCGTTCCTAATCAGCAGAACATACAGCAATTAGAGAATGTTTCAATTATGTTTACTCAATAATACTTGCCCTGTAAAAACCCCAAACATGCCGAAACAAAAAGGCACACAACAATGAAGACATAAAGGACCTATGTTACTCAAACCCGAGTAAAAGTATCAAGTACAGGTAGTATCAATAACACTTGTATCTCTTTAAATGAGCTACAAAACCTTAGTTTCACGAGTCATGGCGGATAACTTACGGCTTTTCCTCCATAACTTGCTCTTGTGGAATTTGATTACTTTCCTTAGAAACCTTGGTAGGAATTTTTTTCTTCTTATCGGCCTTTCTCTCCCTCCAACTCTCGACACGATTCTTCCATAATGAACTTCCACTTTCACTATATGCTTCTGCAAACATAGGCAAGTCTTAAGAATGCATCGAGTTAAAGGAAGACTTAGGAATGAAAAGGTAGATTTGCTTACCACTATCGACTGTCGATACACTGCTGATATGTCTTGCATGTACTCCATCATTCTGGTTCTGTTTTAATCAACCACATGTGAGTTTAAATTCTGCAAAGTTTACATGATTGTGTACAACAACAACATTCAGCATACCTGCTCATTGTGGATATAGGTGGTCATTGTGTTACGACCTCCGGATCCCTCAGTAGCAGCCTCATCATAAGTCGAAGCTTCTGCAAGAGAATCCATGCAATTAAAGGCCATGTATAAAATTGAAGACATAATACTCCCGCTGTTTCACGTGTTCTCGTTTATTTTTAATCCTCCTCAACACAGGTATTTATAAAACGACTCTTCTTAGTTCTTGTAGGTACAGAAAATACACAAGGTATTGGTGAAACGAAGGGAGTACATTTCAAGCTCGGGAATCAGAGAAAGACACATACCTTCATAGGGAGCAGCACAACGAAAACAAGCCTTCTTACCCTCTTTAATCTCATAATCAACACAAGCCTTACAAACAGGGAAATTACATTCATGGCAAGCCACAAACACATTTCCATTTCCATCAAACCCAACTTCCTCACCGCAAGTATTACAACGAGGAACATCAGACGCCATCATCTTCGACTACTTAAACCTCGTTTTCCACTTCTAACTCGTGTTCCGAAACTAACCCTTTAAAGTTTCATGTGAAGAGGAAGGATAGAGTGCAATGTGAGTGAGGAAGACAGGGAAATGCATGTATTATGTAATACATGGAAATTTGGTAGGAGACTAAGTTGGTGTCATATTTTGGTGTGACTAATACTGCAAAGAAAGATGAGAAGCAACGTATTTCTTAATTTTTAAAAATTGCGGGAGTTTTAAGGAAGAGTTTTTTCTGTTAGAAGGGGTACATCTTTCAACTAATTCACCATATTTTTGAAAACCCACTGCCTAACTATATTATTTTATTAAATCTTAAATTAAATACTTTGATGTTTTATTTCATGCACAAAAATTGCATATAAAGCCTAAGAAACTTTTTAAAAATGATAATAAAAAGATTATATTGAGTTAGAATGAGCAACACCGCTCATGATGTATTTCCCGTGAATTAGAGAATGACATAATTGTATTTATACCGAAATCCAAATGCATTGATATTAATGATGATCCTCGAGAAAATATATAAATACGTTCACAACGTACTTGGTTGCATATCTTGTGTCGAACCATACACTTATGGCACTTTACTTATTGAAGGTCCAACACTCAAAACACAAGAAAAATATTCACAAGGGACAAGAGAGCCATGTCCGACACTTCGAGATTGTGGATGCAATAGACCCGATTTTTCAAGTTCAGGCCACCAGTAATGAACCTTGGTGAGAAGTGAGCCCGGTCCAAAGTTATTATTCATTCACTCTCAAATAAAATCTCCAAGCCAATAACAATAACAAATCAGTACTCAATCTTGCAGTCAAATATCATTTCTCGATTAAGAGAAGTAAAAGGCGAAGCATACATCACTCGTAAATTGACGTAGCATTTGATGCAGTAAATGAAGTTAGAACTTCACATTACAAGGTAAGTTTAAATGTCCCATCTCTTAATTATCTTTCTCAATCTGAGGAAGACAGAAGAAATTGAACCATCTTTCTTCACAATTGGTGTCACATAGCTTTACATAATTACATTACATAATAACACAACAACACACCTCATCGTGACGTGCCTCTGATGAACACCCATGGGGTGGCCATACATATATGAGTAGTCTCCCGCTTCGAGCAAAGAAAAAAGAGAGAGAATTATGTTTTGTCGTAGATCTTATGTGACGTTCACTTGATACTTCAATTCACAGAACAGTCCAACGAGTCATTCCGATCTTGGGCCCAATGGAAATGCAGAACCTAATGAAGTGCAACTGTAGCAAAAGTGTCGCTCGTCTGTATCAAATGCACCATTCAAGGAAGTATATATCCCATCTAACATAAAACAGGCTTCTTTCTCAGCAAAAGAAACTACAGAACTCAAACATGTACATACATATAAGCTCGGATTATTTAGGACCTAAGTTCGGATTCAGTCAGCCTCAAAATTGCCTGCCTTTATTCCTTAAAATACTACATACCACCATGGCCTTGAATCCTTGATCATATCAGTAGACACAACCTAAAATTGTTGCACTACATATACAGTTGTTATTACCTAGAACCGCCGTATCAATAAACTCCAAACCTTGATAAGTTAATTGCCATGCATATAACAGGTGACATGGTTGCCTCTAGTCCTTGACTTTGCAATCTGAGATGAACCCGAAGCTAAGGGCGAATGCTTACTCAAAGTTAAACCAAGGCCGCCAAAAACCCTTCCTCAGTACTACAAAAGCCCTCTTTGTATTTGATCAAGTCAACATGGCCTTTAAAACCAAATTTAATTTTTCCTTTGAACCGGACAGAGACATGTCTCAAACTCCAAAAACAAGAAGCTCTAGAAAACCAATCTTACAGTAAGTACATCACTGGCTTTGGATATATAAATGTGTATTTGCCAGACTGAGATGTAACGTCGTAAAATTTTTTGAACGCAATTATAAAATTGCGTAAAACTTAAGAGACAGTGTACACCTTTACCACTTTGGATGTGTCACAGACAACAAGATTTTCTGAATCAGCCGGGGTGGTGCAAAGCCAGTTTACCTGACAAAAACATTGACTTGAGAATACAAAACAGCAGAACAACAAATCCTCAATATATGCAAAAGAAGAGCTTTTGATCAGAGAACATGAACTATAGTTTGACATGGTTTAAAGTTTAAACCTAGCTTTAGCCAAAGATGTTGAATTTTATTTCCTACGAATCCAAACTCATGGAGGGAGGGCCTGGACACTCTTATGGTTCAACCCGGCTCGAATCAAGATTACAATGGACTAAGCAAACAAGAAAAAAAGTGAATAGAAGAAAAAGACATCAAAATATTGAAACCTGTTGTAATTAAGATAAAAAAGAGATTTCAAATAAGAAAAAAAAAAGTAACAAAATTGTAAAAAGAATAGAGTATCACACATAAGGCAAAATACATCACACTAACATTAGAGCAGAAAAAAAAATCCGACAAAAAGAAGGCAACCAGAGGAGGAAGATAATTACTTTTTTCTGCAGATTAATGCTAACGGCAACATTTGTGCTTGCGCAGGTTGTCGTCTCATCAAGATACCGGGACCAATCCCAAATCTTCACTGACTTATCGTTTCCTCCGGAAATTAAAAGCTTCCCTTTCTCCCCGAAAGATGAAAATGTTCTGAAAATTCAACAAAAACAGCATAGCATTATACCCCTCCATAACACAATCATCATCTCATTTGACTATTCAACAAAAACAGCATAGCATTATACCCCTCCATAACTTAGACCATAGTATATTTTTATATTTATGTAGTATTACTTCCCAGTCGGAAATATAATTTTGTGAAAGATTTTATGATAAAAAATGCCATTGCTTTAGTATCATATTACCGAGTATAATCTTAACATGTTTACGGTCTAAGTTTTGTGACTTTGGCCTGATTAAGTGAGATGGAACATTGCAAAACAGAGGGAGTAAGTAGTAACACAAGTTGTGAAATTAGACCTGACAAAAGCTAACTACTACTCTGAGAAAACTGACCCGAACCCCACAACCTGACCAGAAGGAACCCTAATATAAAGTGAACAAGAACTTACACACATGAAGCAGAAGCGGAGTGACCTCCATGCGAGTATTCCAAATGCAATCTTTTCCAGTCATTCTGGTTCTCGGTGCCTACTGAGTTAGACGTACTTGCGCTGCCTTGAGTACTATTTTTGGATTTAGTGTTTCCCTTTGATTTGGCAACAGCAAGCTCTGATTCAATATTGATGATGCTAACAGCTCCATCTCCTCTTGCAACAGCACATACCTTTCCTGATCTCTCCAACATATCGGTTTCAGGAACAGCAATTGAATGAATAAATGGTGGGTTACAAAATTGTCCTTCATTTCCATTTTTATGGTCTATTTTTCCTGGAAAGTAGAAGATAATAAGTTTACATTATTTTCTTCAGCAAGCAAGATACATAATGCAAGTCCAATCTAATTTTCTTGGTGCAGCAAAAATCTTTCTAACGATTATGGTCAGTAAAGATTCCAAGAGAAACACCAGCATAGCTAAACAATCAAGAGTCTATTCAATCATTTAGATAATCATTGAGTAAAGCCAAATAGAAGCACTCCAAGACCACCCTAGCATGGCACATGTCACATGTCACACGACACAACAGAAACAAAAAAAAAATACTGGTGGAAAAACTGGTATCTTTGTCGAAGGCTCGAAGCATATACCATATGATAAATTAAAAAAAAAACTAGGACATAGTCACTCCTAGATCATTGACGAACATTACAACTGTACAAAATCACTACTGCCACCAGATAACAGTCATAACACAGAAAGTGAGTTTCTTGACATAAAAATAATCAATTGATTAAACATCGTGATTCTGAAACTCAGCAGGAAAAAAGTTATGTTACTGAGCGGAAACTTAGAAGCAAGAGTATAATATACTGTTTGCATAAATATTACTTCGTACATACCAAAGTCCACAACAAGGAATGGACGCCCCTTGGAAAAATCCCACATAATCATCTTAGAATCCAAACCACCAGTAATAACTGTCAGGCAACGACAAAACTGGTCAGCGCAATTATTGGCATTGAGAGATGTCTGATAAAAATTGGAAACAAACGCAGAGGCTAGTTTTGTGTTACTAGTCATCACCAACTATATTATAACAGGCTAAGACTAGATAGATACAAAACTGAATTGATAATAACCATCAATATCTTGAATTCCAATGGACACATTAGCACTGACAACATTCACTCACATCAGTATTTCTACGACTGACGATATTTCACTGGTAATGAAAGAGTCAGTGAAGTTATGACTCACCAATCCTAGAAATAATATTTCATTAAACTTGATTACCAAGAAAGGTGTGCCACCGTCAGTGGGTTGGGGCACTGGGGTAATTAGCAAATATGCCACTTGTCAGTTGTCCCACTTAAATTGTACTGCTTCATTGAGCAAGCTGCTCAAAGTTCTTATATATTTATTGTCATCAACTAAACATTGTAGTTGAACTGAGACAGGAAATACAAGCCTTTTGATTACCAACTTCGTAAAATAAACAAAAGATTATAATTATCAATCGGGCCACACAAATTCAAATTATCAAACCCAAAGATTGCAGATTAACATAGCATTTACCTTCCCAAGGTTTCCAAGGAACAAATTGCACACTGCTACATATCTAGACATATAGGGTCAAGGCCACACACGTTCACAATTCTTATCTGAGATAAATATTTCAAACCCCAAAAATTTTTATTTACAAATATAGATTTTTGAAAAGAAGCATAAGAACAAAATAGGTACTACAAACTAGGCGCTGAAGCTCTACAGAACAAACTGAAATTTGTCAATTTTGGGACTAACTGATCAATTGGACTAGCACGGTAGCACCAAACCCATGAACTGTAGCATTATCAAGCGCATAGCCGCATACATAGCAAAAAAAAGCAGATATAACAGAAAGGATACACTATCATGACCATTTCTTAAAGTTTTGAAAGGCCGCCGTTGATGGATGTCAATTATCTGTAATGATGATGCCACAAGAAGCTTAGTCAATAATCAAAGTAGAAAAATTTCTGGATTCTAGTGTACAATGCAGCCAAATACTTCAGAAGAAACGTAGCATAAATATTTATCCAATAAAATCAATGATTTTGCTAGCTAAAATTTTCAAGGGATCACTAATTTCATAAATCAATTTTGAGCGGAAAAACTTGGTAGTGAAACAGGAAAAAATGACACATCCTGTTTTCTTGGTTTTTGCCATCTCATTTATGACTTTGATAACAGTCATCAATTTATTAACTGAGAACTAAGGTGACTATCCTCTTAAAATAGTGCATAATGCTTCATGATTACATATCTTCATACTTACACCCATTCACACACCAAGAGAATACTTGGAAACAAATAAGAAACCAGAAGTGAATGCCCTTAAGAGAGACAAATATATTACACGTTAGAACAGTCTAAAGCATGCTGAAAAGCGTGAT
>JAGPOY010006455.1:0-10307 GCA_018983105.1 Silene uniflora | reverse complement strand
CGATTAATTAAATAATAAATTGAAATCGAATTCCCTTAAGATATGACCTTAAAGGGATCAACCGATCTAAACACCATCATATGACAGTAATGTCAAACTCTAGTTAGCCAATCATTACTGATAAATGTCGATCAGTTGACAAGGAGTAATTTCCCAATTTGTATTCTTAATATGAGATTTAAAGTACGTAATTAGAAATTACTATGACGCATTATTGTCGAGGACATATCCTCCAACAATTCGGTCCACCGTGTCTTCTACAGTTAGGGTTTATTAGATCGGTCAATTCGTTGGTAGGAAGGACTGGGTTGTCACCTTTCGGTCCTTAAACCCGACTATATCTTTCGATCTAAAGTCGTCCTAAGGTCAATCTTACTTAACTTTCATCCTCATAAGATTTAACTTATTACAATTAAACAAGCCTTACCCTACCAATCTTTCGATCTAGGTCGGGAATTAACTACGCGTACGGTCTCCTGCGTGCACTTAATCAACCGTAACAACAATTGAAGTGTTTAATTATAATTCCTACCTAAAATTGACCTAACATGTTATACCCTAGCATGCATCAACACGGCTTTCCTCATCCTCGCATACTAGAAAATTAGCTACGCATATTAATGGTAACAACGAGAACGATTAATGAAAACATATTAAACATAGTAATAACACGAATAAAGTAAGAAAAAGGAAAGAGAAATACGGTCTCGTGCGATCCGGCGTGAAGAACGTAGTATTCCAATTCGAACATAAACCGTAAAGGGAAAGAGAGAAAAGAGAAGAAAATATTATTGAAAGATTAAGGTCCAAGAATTCTGTTCGGTTCTAAAAGATTCTCCGTTAAAAAGTTCACCCCAAATCTGAGGACTTGGCATGCTTTTATAGTGAAGCATGTACGTCTTTTATTACAATATGGACTTTCCTAATCGTAGCTAACCCTAATAATTTCTCGATCGAGTATTTAAGGTTCTCGATCGAGGCATATTCTTCTGCAGTCTACTCGAACGAAGAGTGAGGCTTCTCGTTCGAGACCTTCTCCTCGCAGGTTCCTCGATCGAACACAGGACAGTTCGATCGAGATCTTCTACTCCTCATATCCTCTCGATCAAGCACAGGACAGCTCGATCGAGGCTTTTCTGCTCGTCCAGTCTACTAGGCCTCGTCGACTTGGGTCTTCGTTTGGTCGACGACAGGCTTCTTGCTCGAGTACTCTTCTTTTGTACGTTCATCTCTTGAAATGCATCTTTCAGGCTAGAAACGCTTGGTTTTGCTACATTCCCGCTTATATCTGCAAAATAGCAATACAAACGCAAAGTAGTCTATTCGGGGCATGAAGCGATATAAAACCACTTATAAACACAGAAATACGTGCCAAAAGGGACTGTAAAAGTCTATATAAAATGCACGTATCAAGTATAAAATCAATGTGCATGCTGAGTTAGTTAAATGTATTTGATAAAAACTAAACTAAATATTTTATGTACTTGTGGTAATTTTTATTTTTAATTATAATTTACGTAATTATTATAAAATTTATATTCATTTGTAGATACTCGTATCTGTCGATATTGGAATTTATAGAGAACCCGACAAACACCCGATGATGAAAGGAAAAAATGTGCAATCGAAATGGACACTGTCAATTAATGGAGTTTGTTTTACGATGTTAATGCGATATTTGATTTAATGCGTTTTTAAATGAATTTATTTATTTTAAGTCAATTTAAAAGGTTTATTCGATGAATAACTTTTAAATATGATTTAAATTTTAATAAACTTAATTTTTTTCTTGAGCTCATTTTAAACTTGAAAAGTTTTAATCGATTTTTGAATTTGATTTATTATTTATGTTTCATTTTAAATTAAATTTAATGTGGAACAAAATGCGATTTTAAAAGCGATTTTTAAACTCTGCTTTTTGACTCGTTTTGATATATCGATTTTGAGTTTCTTCTATCTGTCGTTTTATGTTTCGTTTTAAATTAAGTTTAAGACGGAGTTTTAACTCGATTTCTAAAGCGATTTAAGCTCGATTTCTAGCTCCTTTTGGACTTGTTTTGCGAAGCAATTTTGACCCAATTCATCACCTGACTTAGCCCCACACTTGACCTCCCATGCTAACCCAATTACCATGCACTCACAATCCAACATCCACGTCCAAACGTGTCCCGAAACACAGCCCAAACAACCCACAAGACCAATCCCTCACGCACTCGGTTTTTCCAGCAGCCCAACGCCTTCTTTCAATGCCCCAAACCCACTCTAAACCACGACTAAACCCGCACCCATCAATCATAAACCATGCTCCAGTATCCAACCACATTTACATTGCCTTAATCCTCAAGAAAACCTCTCCAAAAACCCTACACAAGCCACGAAATAGCTGTTGGGCCACCGCTTTGCAAACCCGAGCCCAACTGCATATACTCCATTTTGCCCTACTTCTAGCCCTTGACACTTCTCCCTATATATACTCCCTCATCACCACAACTCACTCGCCTTACAAACTACTGTCGCCTACCAGCAATAATAACCTAGAAAACCCTAAAAACTTGACTCGAAATCTGACGAAAAACAGAGCGTTAAACTGCTTTGTTCTCGTGGTTTTGCCAGCCGTGATAACCACCCTTAGCAAGAGTTAGAAACAGAAGCTTTAGAAGCTTCTCTATTTGTGTTTGTTGCGGTTGTAAATAGCGCCTGTTCTCTCACGTTTTTCTCCCAGCCGCGACAATCATTGCCATAAACAATTAGCATTTTCTAAAACTAGGGAGTGCCACGATTCCAGAACACTTTTCCAATCGAAAATCTTTCAAGAATTGGCCCTTCAAATCCGCTGTTGAAAACAACCTGTCGCAACACCCAAACCGCGAAAATCAATTGTTTAAAACAATCGTACCTCTAATCAATTTGCATTAAAAATCGTTAACGACTCCAAGACGGTGTCCTGATTTACATGTAGGTTAAGGGTGCAACAAAAATCCCGACTTCCTTCTCTTTTCTCCTTTTTTTTTCCATTTATTTTGTATATCCTGCACTAACCGTTTATTCATCTTTGTTTTATCTAACTATCGAATAACTTTCTAATTTAATTTTTTCTAACCCTTTTTTATGTCTCGTTTTATTCTTATTCTTTTCTTTAATTCTTTCTTAAGTCTTTTTTTCACTAATTTAGCAAGTTGCTTCAATCTAATTTAATTTAATATGATGACTAAATTACTAACATAGATTGATAAAAAAATGATGTCAAATGACCGAGAAAGAAGAAAGTATACGATCCGAATCAAAGTAGAATTCAATTCTATTTTTAATATCGTACTTTGAATAATCTCGTAATGACTAGTTTATTAATCCAATCCATTAGACATTTTAGGGTTAAACAACTTTAACTTGTATAACATGTAATACTTCCGTCGTAATTAACTAATTCATCTTTCTATCACCTTCTCTCGCTAGTAAGGATTCGCGTGCTTAACACCGCTCCCTTTTCATTTCGATGACATAATTAGTAGTTGTATAAAAGACTGCTTTTGGCTCCTTTTAATTTCTTATCTCTCGTTTCTATTTTAGTTTAATTAATTTGTTTATAAACTAATATTTATCTAATTTAATCAGTTAATTAACTAACTTAGCATTATGCTATAGTTTGTTGTATTTTATTTTGTCCATACTTCTATTATGATTGTAATTGTATATAGTTTGGGTTGTAAGTTTTAGCTCGATAAAATAAGATAGGTGCGCACAACGGGAGAAGCACGCGGTCAAAATGAGTCATGTGGTCGTGGCTCCATTTCTGCACAATGTTGGTGCCCTTTTTCATTGTCTATTGCGTTCTAAGAACGATCCTTAGGCAACGATAAGTTGAGTCCTTTGTTTAGATTATGTAAATAAATCGAGTTGTAATTTAATTCTTGTTGTGTCGGCATGAAATGCCTGGGTTGTAATAGGATAGATCCCAATGGCTCCCCTCTCCTCCTAAGCCGTGTATGCGCTTTTCTTATTTCGATTAATCAACCAACATGCTAAAACAACTTTGACAAAGTTAGCATTCATGCATTAGACGACATAGAAATGGTTGTCACATGCTAGGGTTTTAAAATGATGTTTGCATATCATATATCGTAGTAGCTACGACCTTGTTTGAAATCCAATACTTGACTTATTAGAGGCCGTGATGTGACCGAAATATACGCACTTTTACCCCCTTAACGGACCTCGTTTTCTATGCTTTTACGCACTTATTAGGGTCCTTTCGTGCTGTTTAGCTTCCTATTTGCTCTTCTATTGGGTTTTGGCTTGCTTGTAGGCGGAGGAGCTAAATCATGCACAGATAGAGCATTTCGGAGATAAAATGACGATATCCGAGGACCTAGCATGTAGAGGAGACGTAACCAAAGGCCTAAGTCAAGAAATGAAGCAAAGTAGAGTAGCCCCCAAGGGCTAGGACCAACCCCCACGGGTTTTGGGACAGAATTGAGCAAAAGCGGAGGATTCTACTTTTATCCCGAGCAGGACGGATCCATCCCGGGCGAGATAGCAGCCATCCCGGGCAGGACGATTTCATCTCGGGCGAGATGCGCCTCAACCCGAGCGGGTTCATCTCGACCCGAGCGGGTTCTACGCCAGGGTGACCCAAGCTTCTCCTTTTCGACCCGAGCTTCTCCTTATGACTCCGCCTTGTCCTTGTGCGACACTCCACCTCTACTTAACCTAATTCTTCTACTTAGTATAAATACCCTATTGTAATAATTAGAGGGTTAGGCTTGACAAGCCCCCTTTTTTATTAGATTAGGAGTAGATCAAACTTTAATCATTCAACAATTGTTCTTCAGTCTTTCCACAATTAATATTAATCTTTCAACATTCAATCTTTCAATACTTGTTCATTAGATTAGTCTTGAATCTCTTGGGTGTATGATTGATGATTGGTGACAAGTCTTCATCTTTATACAAGGATTCTCCTTTATTTATGTTCATCTCCTTTATGTTGGTATACTTCTTAATCCCTCTATTTACTTGTTAATCCTTTGTTTATTTCCTTGCTTTTTCACCATGTTTGTTCATGCTAAGATGTTTGACACCATTGATTGCATGACCCATATGAGAATGAGTGAGTAGTGATCTTGCTAGGACTAGTAAGGGATTATGGGGAACATTAAAGGGTAAATCCATATATCATGATGAGTTGTTTGGTTGATTACATTACTGTTATATTATCTAGTCTTATGCATGCTTTATGTTTGATGAAATGCTTGAATGACAAAACTTGCATTGATTCTCTAATGTCTAAGCATACCTTGTATGTTCGAAAGCCTCAAGGCTTGCTAGACTATTATTCAACCTTCGTCGTAAGATCGAAAGCCTCGATTGAGGGTTAGACCGTGCTTAAGCTAGTAGGGGAGTTAGGGTGTACGTGTGTCACAAGCCCTTTCTGACCTAAGGGTTGTAGGATCGAAAGCCTCGACCCTATTCTATTACGACCTCGACCAAACACTAAGACTCATCCTTTGGATTACCATTTCATTACCCATATGAACCCAATCTTCCTAGTTTTCTTCCTTGTTGTTTTAATCCTTGTTATTTACTTGCTTTCATTAGTTTAGTCAACAAACTCCCTATAATTGTGACGCTTGCATGATTAGGATAGATAAACTTAGAACCCAAAGCTCACCGTCCCATGGATCGATCTCGACTTACTCACTAGCTAGTTAGTATGTTGAGCATATAAATGTGTTTGATTGGGTGTGACGACTAAGCCCACATCAAAATGGCGCCGTTGCCGGGGACGGTGTTATGTGATTAAGTTATTGTTTTGTTGTTTATTTTTAATTGTGCTTTCTTATTGTTTTGCAATGCCTACTTTTGCCGACCATAATAAACCCGACCCCGACTTGTTTGGCTCACCTATTAACTTTGGTGTTGTTAACGCTTCTAGCTTCTATATTGAGCTGGACTTTATTGACTTAGTGGTGAGAGATGCATTTCATGTATATGAGAGTGAGGATGTATTTGACCTTCTTGGGAGTTTCGTGGATTTGTGTTGTGTGTTGAGGAATGATGAAGTACCCATTGACACCATAAAACTCATGCTATTTCCCTTCTTTGTTAAGGGTGAAGCCAAAAGATGGTTGAGACCACACCCTCCTAATACTTTCACCACTTGGAAAGATCTTGGCCTCGCATTTCTTAGAAAATTCTTCCTTCCTTCTAGGACCGCCAAGTTTAGGAATAAAATTCTAACATTTGAACAAGGTGAATTCGAGAGCTTGAGCGAGTCTTGGGGAAGACTTAAGGGCTTATTGAGATCTTGTCCACACCATGGGATAACACTTTGGTTAACCACATTAACTTTCTTTGAAAACACGCTTCCCCACTATAGAGATATGAAATTTGTGCTTCCGGTGGACGGTTTTATGATTTGGAAGTTGAAGAAGGTTATGAGCTAATTGAAAGGATGGCTAGTGATAATGAGAATTTGAGGTATAGAAGAGTGAGACCTAAGGGAGAACCACAATGTAGAGATGAGCCAAATATTCATTCTTTGCATGATGATTGTGACGTTTCTCACTCTGTTGGTAATGTCTAGAATTCACATGCTAGTCATATGACCCTTTCCTCCATAGATGTGGATTCCATGCATGACTTAAATTCATCCTATGAATCTTGTGATGATGATTATAATATTTGGCTCTCTTATGTATCCTTACCCCTTATGAGCGTAAATATCATGGATGATGATAGTGATGACGATGATGAGCATATGATAGATTGTGAACCAACACTGCATCTATGTTGTCAACTAATCTTTTATCTATTGATTTGGTCATGCCTAACCATGAGGAGGAGGACCTTGTGCCTCACCCTTGCCCCATGAAACCCATGGAGGATATTCTTGATTTGTGTGTAGGTGGCAACAGCAATGGGGATGAGGAAACCAATGCCAACGAGATGGAAGATGATGCGGTCAACAACCTCTTTAAGGAAGAAAGTGTGGAAAATCCCTCATCAACATTAAAACCGCTAAGCCCTTGTATTCGGGAGGAACTTATCACTCCCATGATCACCACTTCAATGGGGAATGAATCAAATGATCAAGAAAATCAAGCAGAAGAAGAGGCGAGCTACTTTCTTCAAATAACCAAGGGCATCAACCTCGATGTTATGAGGACATTCTTCAATGACAAGATGCGCAATAAAGCAATATGCAATGCTAGTCAAGTTCATGCTTGGGCATCCTCTTGTATCACCGCTCAGTGGGCTCACAATAGCCTATTCGTACCAATTGCCCAAGCATTCGACAAATTCTTGAGGGCCTTGAATGCCTGTGATTCCTCCTTTTAAAGCAAGCTTAATTGGAGGGGAGTTTGGTGGAGTTATCTCTTAAACCACCATTTGTAATATATTCTTTTCTATGTCTTTCCTTTTAGCATTCATTCATCCAATAGTTTCTTGCATGAGAGATCAAAGGGAGGGATCTCACATTTTATTTAAGTGTTTGAAGGAGAGAAAGATGAAATGAAGAAGATGGGAAACGTAAAGAAATGAGAAGATGAAGGATTGGGAGCTTGAGCGTAATTTGCATATCATTTTGAAGGAGTTCGGGTAGTGAAATTTTTTTTAAAGGCCTTAAAGTGGGACCCCCACTGGTCAATAAGGGGCCCTTGATGCGTGCATTTCATATAGACCTTTTAGGCTTTATTAGCACGCATTTCTATGCCTATTTTGTCGTATTTTACTATAAATGCCCCCGAATAATCTACTTTGGTTTGTTTTGTATTAATTTGTAGATATGAACCAGAATGACGAGAAACCAGCCTAATAAGGTCCTCCAAGCATGCATTTGAGAGTTGAAACGGAAACTAGCTGCCTCGGGAAGCATGAAGATAGCTCAAAAGGGTGAAAGAACGAGATAATTACTCTAGAGCCTTCGATCGAGTGATTCAAGACCTCGATCGACCACTTTCTTTCTTCCAAGACCTCGATCGAGTAGTGCTATTCTCGATCGAGCACAAGCTTTGTGACGAACCTCTCGATTGACCATTGGTTGTTCTCGATTGACCAATTTGCTGGAGCATGTCTCTCGATCGAGTGACTAGTTTGCTCGATCGAGGAGTTATCACTGATGGGCCGCGTGAATCACTAGGCTGAGTATTGAACGCAAGATATTTTTATTCTTATGTTTATATATGACGAGATTTAGGAGTTATGAATCACTTCTCTTTTACCTAGAAACACATCTACTGTTACTTTTCCTTCGACTATTTTTGGATCGATTTCTTTACACTTTCGTTTGACACTTCCCTTGTAATTCGGTATTATCATTCTAATTCTTTCTTTAATTCTAATTGAATCATGTTGCCAATTATTTCTTCCTTTATTATTATTGTTCTTCCCTCCACTATGCGTAGCTAAATTTATTGCTAGGATTTAGGGGACCCATGGCAAAGTTAGGACAGATTGATTAGTATATCTTTGATTAGATCCGTATGTTCTGTTGCAATTTAATTGTCTTTTAATTGTTTGAGTCGACGCATTCAATTGATTGATTTGATACCCCCTTGACCTAGATCGAAAGATTGGAATATGGCAGTTCTTCGACGTACATTAGGATTAATGCTAGCTAGGGCGAGAGCTAAGTTAGTATTGTCTTAGGGCGATTAGCGGACAGAAAGGACCTTATCACTACCCACAGATTTGATTAGGATATGTAAGATTTTAGTCCGACCCTTACAGCCATGGTGAACCGACAATCCTAGTGTTTTATCTCTTTTATTTTCTCTACATTTATTTCCCCTTCCTTTAACCTTTGTAGTCTAGAAACAAACAAATACAACCCCTCAATTTGGTTACTAAGACGGACTTAATTAGCTATAGGTTCCCATCTCCCTGTGGATTCGATACGATTGTCTTTTGTCTCAAGGGATTTATTCCTTGAGACAGTTCTCATATTTTTGCGAGTATTTTAGTGTTTGCAGGTATTTGTTCTGAAAGAGGACCGCTCGAACCTGTATTTTTGTGACGATTCTACTAGCAGGATGCCTAACATTGCTAGTCATTCTGAGCCAAATGCCGATTCTTTGCCAAAGGGATCTTCTCTACCTACAGCTGATGTGGGTACTTTCATGATACATCCGTCCTTCCTACAATTGGTGGAGCGGAATTTATTTAGAGGGAAGCCGGTTGAGGATCCAGCTGGGCATGTGGAGTCCTTCACTGACTATTGCTCCACAATTCCTATTGTAGCCGGTGTAACACAATATAAGGTAAAGGATTTTTTTTTCCTTTCTCTTTAGCTGATGATGCGAAGGATTGGTGGAGAGATTTGGATAAAAATGATGCCGGGGTAAAAGACTGGAGTTCATGGGCTTTAGCATTCATTAGGCGATATTTCCCTCCACAATTCAATCTACCACCGAAGATTTGAGTGAAGCATGGGCCATATTTAAGAAGTTGGTTCGTTCAGTTCCGCATCATGGATTTGAACAATGGTTTCTTTGCAATCAATTTTACAATGGTTTATCATACGAGCAAAGGGCTATTCTTGATGCTTCAGCACAAGGCCGATTTCAAGTTAAGTTGCAAGACGATAAGGGGTGGCAAGTCATTGAGAGTATGGCCATCTATACGGCCGAATATGGGAGTCCAAGAGGAGAGCGACAAAAGAATGCTAGAGTTGAGGAAATTCATATGGTTGACGCTGAAGAAGCCTTTCGATCGAGTGACCCTATATCTCGATCGAGAGGACTTGCTGAGGAGAGCACTCGATCGAGTACACCAATTGCTCGATCGAGGGGAACTGGCGAGTTACAGCATAAGGTTGACACGGGAAACTTGGTTGAAATACACCAAGTTAATGCTATTGAGATTGTATGTGGTAGATGCGGTGATGAGGGCCATGATCCTATTTCGTGTATGGCCGATAGAGGGAGAGTCTTAGCTTATAAGAAATTTAAGCAAGGAGGCTCCTTCTCCGAGATTTTTGCCGACTTGACAGCCACGAGAGAAGAAATACCCGCTGATGAAGGTCAAGTACTCATTACCCAAGCCGAGTACGACGATCTTAAAGCAGGCATTCATGCGCAACAAATTGAGCAACAATCTAGTGCGGAAGTCCTTCGCAATTTGCTTGAAAGATGCGATTCTTTACTTCCGGACAGAGACCCAGTCCATGCTATTAATCTGAGAAGTGGTCGCACCTATGATGGACCCAAATACACACCGGAGAGCATTAATGTCGAGCTTACTGATGTCTCGACTGAAACTGAAGCTGCTGCAGAGGAAATGCTTCGATCGAGCATTCCATTTACTCG
>JAGPOY010006454.1:6051-16358 GCA_018983105.1 Silene uniflora | reverse complement strand
ACATCTCCTATACGTAAAGAAGCATAAGGACTCTGGACGCAGCGTCTTAAACAGACTTGCAGCATCCTCTGAAGAAGTAGCATGCTTAATAGACCTTCTAACTGCATCATTCTATTTATCAAAGCAAACTTATACGGAGTACAAAATTTCGACATGATGTGATGACAGTCCTTAAACCTTTAATCGGAAAATAACTAACAATGAAAAAAACACGAACAAGCTATCTGAATCAATACATTACGTATTAGAAATGATATTATGCACTGGAGTCTACAGCAGCGCAGCTGCATAATCGATGCATGTCGTGCAGAGGAAAATAGAAACGTAGAACAGATCAAGTGCCAAGAATATTGCAGTGAACCTGTGAAAAAAGTCCTGTCTTTAGAAACAGAAGACGGTACACAAAAGATAATTCAAGTGAAAGCGACTAACAACGACAAGAAGAAGAAATTACCAGAATAGTTTTGGTGCATCATATGCTAGCATTTTCCCACCAGAGAACATCCAGCATGCTCCAATTATCCACCAAATCACATTGAGCACTGATTTTACTAACTGCAGACAATTTGTAATACGGTCCAGTACCGTGTGCCTAAGCAAATCAAGAAATAAATTAATTGAGGTATGTTACTGATCGAGCAGGACTAAATAATTAACTAGGTACATCATATGCATGTGATGGGGTCCCCAATAATAGACGGTGCATATGAGAGGGCGGCGCCGAGATTGGGCGCCACGAAGATAATAGGGGCCCGGTACAAAATGTAAGTTGGGCCCTAAATTTAGTACAATTAAGTGAAAAAAGTGCATAAATGAAACAAAGGATTTGGAAAAATACGCTGCTGGGGATCGAACCTAGGCACCATGCCCGCCAAGTAATTGAGGGACAATCAGAAAACCAACTCAGCCACACAATTATACTATTAAATCTAGCTACCTATTATTTACATATTTCGTTTTTCTTATTCCTATGAGGCCCCATAATTTTGGGTGCCCGGTTCCGTGGAACCGGTTGAATCGCCCAATAGCCGGCCCTCCGCCACCCGGTGGCGCCGTATCATTATCCATAGATTATTCGTATCTGATTCTAATCTCTGTTACAATGGTTATCAAACCCGAACATTTTATCTAATTATCGTGTCATCTTAAAAATAAACCGAAGACTTAGTAGTGTGAAATTGTCAAGAAATCATCTCAACCAAAAGTAAGTTTAAGCTGATCATGTTTGGAGTCCCATGATCGATTTTATATTTTAACAGACCCCATCACAGGAATGTCCATTGGGCTTGAAATGTTGATGCAGTCACAGGCCTCTAGTTTAATTATCATTTACTCATCTTTCTAATTGGCTGATAGCTACTAAACTTGAAACTTGCAAAAGTGAATTTCTTAGCAATTTTGCTAAGAATAATTAAAAATTAACGATGGCGAACTCACGAAACACCACACCTTTTGAGTCGAATCCAGACTAAACCAGATAGAATAAACGAAAGCAAAAAGGTAAAGAATGAAACCTCGAGTTAAGGGCATCAAACGGGCGAAACAAGACCTTGGTGGCCTCTCTCCAACGCCAATAATTGATGCACGCATAAACCATATGAAGAACACGCAGAGCTGCATATCCAATAACCCACACCCTCAGCGGAACCGTCGTCGTGACATCTTTGCTCAGCACAATTACCACGACTGCTACCGACAGGATAAGCGTCCTCCATATTAAGTCAACGACTATGTACAGACATCCGTGAAAGTCGTCTGCCGGAGTAAACTCGCCGTGTTGACTAAAGCCGCGTTGATCGTTAGCTGGATTCAGAAGCGGCTTCGTTGCTGCGGTGGTGGTTGACATTGTGGATGGAGAAATTTGTTGAAATATAATGTTACAGAGTTACAGGTACACCATGTATGCTGATTGCTGAATTTGTCGTGGGGTTTTATAATATGTGGATAAGCTGGGGACAACACTTTGTAAACGTGGTGTTAGTCTCCCTTAAAACGGATGTAATAGTTCATTGAAATAGGTTAAGTATCATCTTACTTACACGTTTTATGTTTAAGACGAATATACTCATCTTAAATAAGAATAAGTATCTCTTAAGATGGGCCAGTTTCGTCTCAAACAATAAGACAGAGTTTTGAGACTATTTTACAGTCAAATGTAACACTTTTAGGAAAAAAAAACTACCATAATCCGTAAACGCTCGCTCGATCATTATCAATACATTTGACTATAAAATGGTTTAATCTCGTTTTATTGTTCCGAACGAAAAAACCCATCTGGAACTGCGAATACGAATTTGTGCTTAGATAATGATGATATCAATCAATATTCTTATACCTTACCCATCAATCATGCAAGTTGTTCTCAATCATTATGCCAGCATATTCTTTGCATTACATTTTGGAAGATGAGTTAGCCCCACATGGTAGGGTCCTAATCTCGACACCACCTTCTCACATGTAATAAATAAAGGACCCCAATAATAATGAATGCATCACATACAATAAGTGGAATCTCAATAATAAGGGGTGCATATAAAACGGTAACGACCCGAGATTGGGCGCCACCCAGTGACACCGTACATCTATACAATATTATTAAAAGGCTAGCCTAAAAATGCTACGTAGACAATGCCACATGGGATAAAAAAATGCCACATAAAATGTGACTTGGCAAACTAATATGACATGGATTATCAATCAATCTATTATTATATTACATTAATTTAATTTACTTATTTCCTTTAAAAATTCATCCATATTCCATTAACTTTAAAATTAATTAACTCAAAAAAAATACAATAAAAAAATACGCATTAACTATAAGATTATAATTTCAAGATATTTCATAAAAAATTTAAAACGAAGAAGAATAAATGAAGGTAAAAACAAAAAAAAAAATTGTATTGTCACTAATTCACTACTTTTTTTATATGGCACTAATTCATTATTGTTGTTACTATAAAAAAAAATACTATAACTTTTTTGTATATAGAAGATGTTTTACAAAACTAATTACTCGACAAATGAGATAAAGATCATATAAAATATTTTCTTAAGGAAATATAAAATATATATGGAAAAGAAAATATTTATTTAATTTAAATAATTTACAAAAAAAATTTGTAAATACTTCAGTGAAATTAAACAGTCATAATAGAATTTTAAAAGGGTATTAATATCATGTATTTAGTTCATGAAATTATTTCATGTAAAGGATAAGGTTTTGTAAAAAAAAAAATAATTGCATTGTTTAGCAATATATTTAGTAAGTAAAAATTAAATAATTATATTTATAATTTTGTGTTCATCGGCTGAATTTAAATGAGACCTTCTCCATTTATTCATCATCTTATTTAAACACTTTCATGCATTATTCCACTTAATAATCATAATTTAGTGCTAATCTTTTTATATTCTACCTTTATGAAAAAAAATCACCTATAAAAGAAAATAAACTGATAAAAATTCTAGCATAATCCTAGCAAAAACAAATTAATGAAAAGTAACATAAAAATCCTAGATTGAGTAGTTAGTAGAATAACACTTGACGAGCTACATTTACATGTTAGTGCAATTTTTTATTTTTTATTTTAAAAAAAAAAAAGTAAGAATAGAAAATGATAAGACAAAGTAGTAATCAATAGATACTCATCTTATTTAAAAACTTTCATTTATCATGCATTATTCCACATTTCCACTTAATAATCATAATTTAGTGCTAATCTTTTTATATTCTACCGTTATGAAAATATTTCACCTATAAAAGAAAATAAATTGATAGAATTTGTAGCACATTCCTAGCAAAAAACAAATTAATGAAAATATTTGTTTATTTTCACCTAATTATTTTACTTGATTTATTTTTAAACAATTCTAATATCTTTATTTTGTGGTGTCTAGGAATCAAATGGACAAGAAATGAAGAGATAAGAGAGAAGTAGAAGAAAAGTGGAGAATTCGACAAACATTTGTATTATATAGTTTGTTTCAGACATTGTCGAATGTATATAAAGACACTTGAGATCGTGGAAGATTGAATATAAGCGAATGGTGGTCAAAATTTGGTAAAGGAAATCATAACTTGACTAAATTGTAACTTTAGTTTTTTTAATATCTTTTTAATAGGGATAGATTGTTTTGTTGATATTTTTAATATATTCATCATTGTTAAAGTGTAATAAATTTATTAAGATTGATATTAACAACAAATTACAAATATGACTAAGGCAAGATAGTGTAAATATAGTATTCTCTATATATTTAATTGCGTTGGATAGATGGGGGAAATCTATATTTTCCTTATGATTTGAATACTAATGAGATGAGATTGGATACATTTGATTTTGTTGTCTTATTGTTGCTTTGGTGATAAGATGGTAAAAGTACATTGTATATATCGATTTTCGATAATCTGTTTATATTAATTCTCTTAGTATAATTACTTACGTTTTATCCCAAAACAACATAATACTTATGAGTAACATATCTTTTTAACTTTTAATTTTCAATTTGAGAATGAATATTTTATTTATTTACCCACCTTATTTAAATTATTTTAATTTGATTAAACGATACAATATTTAAGAGAAAATGAGTGAATAATATTTTAAGTCTTAAATATCATCACTTTTTCCAAACTAAAAAAAAAAAGAGGTATATAAACTATGTTTAATACTGCTTATTATTTTTTAAATTAATACGGAGTATCATCATTTTAATAAAGTTGACTAACAAAAATATCAAATTTGACTTTGAATAAAAATGATATCATTTGGTTACAAAAGTAATTATAAGGAGAATAACAAAATACTAATAGGTTAAAATAAAATTAAAAAATACTAAAGAATGACGTAAAATCGTAAATAACTGAATATCAAGCTACTACAAAAAGTAGTAAAAAAAATTTACGCCAACAAATTAATGACAAGTTAGAGCTTAACTCTTTCACTTTCACAATAGGTTATCTTCTATTGAATAAAGCACACCTCATCCTTTCAATTCCCCTATCGTTTTTTTTTTGGTGCGCAAGAGGGGCGAAGCCCCGAAAAGAAATACAAACTAGCTAGTAACTAAGCGGGGAAAAGCGACCCCGCTTAAATCTTCCATAAGGATAGTACTAAGACCATCAGGCGGATCGTCTAGAATTATAGTAGATGTGGTAGCATGGATTCCCGCATTTGCCAACCAATCTGCAGCTCTATTTGCTTCGCGATAAACATGATCAATGTGTACCGTCCACCCATCCATCTTTATCAACTCTTTTCATCTTCAATTCCCCTATCGTAATATTGCAATAATTAGAACTCTACACAAATGCGTGCTTTGCATTTCTTTTCATCTTTTCTAACTTTTAATTCTTTCATTAATTTGCCATAAATTCAAATTCATCCTCCTCTTTGAAAGTCAATCTTTTACTTTCATAAAATATGAGTATATTAGTTTGAGATATCGTGAGATATCGTGGAGGGTCTAATGTGTCAACTTTATTTTTGTTATCGATTCATAGAAACGACTCATTTTCTTGCTCAGTAAAACATACCTAAAATATGAACGGTTAAAATAATTATAGAGATAGTGCGAATGAAAAATGTAAAAATCGTCAAAAAATTAAAGGGGAAAAATGTATGAACGATCCTTAAACCGAGCCCGTGATTTTCACGGGTCACAAAACTAGTTTTACGTTAAAACACAAAATATATAAGCAGGATATAAGATATTGGGCCCAAAAATTGGGGGCCTTGTTGGGCCGAATGGTGTTCAACCCATACAGCCAGCCTTAAACCTGTAGGAGCCTTTTCTAACACTTGACCACTTTTCACCCATTTTCGCCAAAATTCGTTTTCACAAAAGCTTTGAAGACGCGGTCTCTCGCTGAGTTATAGAGAGACCATTTTATCGTACCCCTTTATATAATTTAAGCCTAACCAATTCTTATCGTGCAAAAGATTTCTCATAACCCGAGGCTTTAATATTGTAGCAATACTCTTTGAAAACAGCAAGACTATTTACAAGTTACAAGTTACAACACACACAAACAAGAAGTGAAACAAGTTTTTTTTTTTTTTTTTGTCAGAGTGATAAAATACGTTTACATAGCGGACTTTGCTAACAAGTTATTTACAAGCATTCTTCAGGATGATGTACTTGCACTTGTACAATGGACAATCTGGTTTCGGCGGGTAGTAGCGAATTGACAACGCGAGCAGGGTGGCAAAGGCGACATTGAAGTTTATGGAACTCTCTAATTCTCCTATTTGGAAAGGCCGTTAGCTCACACCTACAAAGGACCATTGAAAGAACGTCTTTTACATCTGTAAATAAGAACGTCTCTTATACTCCGTATATATAATAACGTCTTTAGCTCCATTGGAAATAAGAACGTCTTCTAAATTTTCTTCGTTAAGGCACAAATCAATAAGATAAGCGAAGTATTGTAAAAAAAACTTACAGCATCCTCTCGGGAAGTAGCATGCTTAGTAGGTGTGTCAGTGTCGCGCTCATTCATAACTCCATCGGATGATTCCTGAATATCTAGTTTTTGAGAATTGTTTGCTGTCAGCCTGTCGATAAGATCTTTAATGGCTCCATTCTATTGCCAAAATCACCACATACGCAAGTGTTGACATGAGGACATAGAGTCATTCTTCAAAAATCAGAAATCAAAAAATAACATAAGCAAGCTACCTGATCGAGTGGGAGGCGACACCAGCCGGCTCCATAAAAGATGTATGGCGTGAATACGGAAATCAAAACCATCAACAGATCAATTACCAAGAATATTGCAGTGAACCTGCCCAAAACAAAGTCATGTCTTGAGTAACAAAAGACAGAGTGATCCAATAGGGAATTCAAGTGAAAGCGACTGTTGACGAGAAGGCGAAGGAACTACCAGAATTGTTTCGGGGCATCATCTGCTAGCCTTTTCCCACCAGAGAAGATCCAGTATAATCCGTGTATCCACCAAATCAAGTTGAGCACTGTGCTTACTGATTGCACACACTTCGCGACACGGCCAAGTGTCGAATTCCTAAGCAAATCAACATATTAGTTGAGGTATGTTAAATTTTCAGATCATTCAAACACGAGGAGACGATCAAATAATGCAGTTTTTTCTCTCTGGGTGACGAGGTAACCCTCCGTCGCTATGTTCTTACCAGGTGCGACAATAATTTTTCCAAGAACATTAAATCTGAGGAATTTTACCATCCTCTGGTCTCGAATCCAAACTAAACCAGAATGCAAACTAAACGGCAAATAAAAGAAACAATAGATAGCAGAGAATTATGAACAAGGATGAGAGTTGAGACCTAGTGTTGTCGACATCCAAAGTCGTAAACATACTTGCTCCTGAGACATCTTTCCAATGCCAATAATCGAGGCACACGGCAATAGTGTGAAGAATACGCAGAACTCCATATCCAACAATCCACACCCTTAGCGGAACATTTGTCGTTGTCTCACCCTTGCTCTTGTCAATTACGACACTGACAGCCGACAGGATCATCGAGCTCCAAATTAGCTCAAGAATTATGATCAATGACCTCAACGACGGATTTTTGATCGTTATCGTCTCCCTGCTGCTTTCTCGCCGTTGTAAAAGCCTCTCGGAGTTACTTGAAATGAGAAGCGAGGCCATGGCAGTGTCAGCAGCGCTAACGGCGTTGATAAAATCGGCGGTTGACATTTTTTTAGCGAGAAAATTTCGCACAAGTGCTTGCGTGAAGTTGAATGTTTGACAAGTATGCAAATCTTTTCGCTGAGGTTTTATAATGTCAACTAGTTTAGAACCCGTGCAAATTGCACGGGTATATATAAACAATGTATGACGTTATGACCAATAAACAAATCATTAGAATTTATATTTTTACAATAAACGAACAACATGAATGTGAAATCGTTTAGGGGATGTTTTTCTCTAATTAGCATAAATTTGCAAATTTATTTATAACAATTAGAAATATTTGATATTTTGAATTCATTATCATATATCAGTCATCACACTTAATAGTAATGTGTCTAATTTAGACAAAGTTTCACAATTTTCTAAAGTTCTATATGTAAAAGTATGAAGATGTTTTTGATTGAAATGCTACACACCTATTGTAGATGGGTTAAAAGTATGAAGATGTGGATGGAAGATATAAATACTTCCTTCCTTCCATTTGCTTTTTTGCGTATTCTTTTTTAGTCCGTTCTATTTAATTGTTTACATTTTCTTATGGACATCACTGAACTTATTAAATGACCATTATATCCTTCTAAAATTCATGAGAGACTCACGCACATTAAAATATAATGGTAATCCAATATATAAAAACATTACATACCCCACTTACTCTTAATTTTTGTGCAAAAAGTAAACGCGGAAAAATAAATAGAGCGTAGGAAGTACGATGAATAAGCCTATCTCAATTTCAATTTCAACTACCTACAAATCTTCTATTTTTAACTAAACCACTTTATTATCCCTACGTAACGTCACCCTATGGACTTTGAGCAAGTAATAAAAGTGTTAAAATAATTTTAGTTTAGCACAAGATCAACCGAGAACTTTATTAAAAAGTATCTATAAATGAAATACCCAACAATTTACGAAGGGTTGTTTGGTTGAGAAAGTTGGAATAGAATAGAATGAAATGGAATTAAGCCACTCTAGTGTTTGGTTGGGCTATTTTAAAATGAATAAATATGTACGCGGTTCTAAATCCATTCCTACATGGCCTGTTTTATCTCAGCCATTCCAATTTATTCCAACCTTTAGAACCGAACGTCCCCCGAATAAAAGGTTATAATTACCATCATGCTAGTCTTGTGTGATAGAAATCATAGCAAGACCGGGCTTGTATCATTGTCTTTTTTCAGAAATCATGTTATATATGAAATCCTGTGTTGGTAAGCGTTATACATGCCCAAGTCAAATATACGAAATCAAATTAGAGCATATATTGTCGTTTCAGAAGTGGCAAAAATAAAGTATAGGGTGTAGAATCTTAGTTGTAAATTTAAACACTCATAATAAAGATTATGAGATCATTCTTCAATAAATAAACAAATGAATGTCAACTGGTAGACAGAAATTTGTAATCCGGATATTAATCCTGAAGGCTCGGAAAATCAGGTTCATCAATAAAAAACAGGCTGCGACATCTAGATGAGAAACATCGTATAGACTCAAAAAAACAGTACTCCGTTAGCCATTTGCACGACGACCTGCAAAATATTCATTGAAGTTGATAAGTTCCGGTATTAAGGTCGTCTTACGCAATGAGAAAACCTCTAATAAACTTAATTACAAATAACAGAAAAGAACAACTTTTACCGTTACATCACATGTACTCAAATTTGAGCTAAACTTTAACTCGCATGTACCAAAGGCAGTAAAGCAAGTATCTGTAGCATTGGACATAACTCACTCAAGTAGAATTACTCAATTACCTCATATGGGGTTGTTTTAGTTACGGACTTGGCTATCATATGGAGTTTTTAGTGTTATAGCCTTGTATGAGTTGTTAGTTTAGTATGGGTCTGCCTGTGAGGTAATATGAATAAGACACGGAAGTACATACTTCTAAATTTAACATCCATAAAGTATCAGTATGTGATTGTTGAGCTCACCATGGCCAAACTACAATCTATTTTTTTTTTTAAATTCTTGAAAACAATGATACTAAGAAAGCTATAATTCCGTCTTTGTGAGAATCAACTGCCAAAGAAACAAATATACAGAGAGGTAAGACAGAAAAAAGAAGTAGAAAGCAAAATGACAGCAAACAGATTATATCGGAAGCGTAACAACTCTTACTGGTGTCACTTTTTTTATAAACTCAAATTTAATTTAGCAAATAGAGAAATCCTAATGTTCCGGGTGTAATTACGAGGGTAATTATGGGAGCAAGTTTGTTGTACACGTAAGCTCGTAAGATGTCGGTGGAAGCTTGACTCTTGAATCTTCCTGCAAAGATGAACAAACGGAGGGCACGGCTTGGGGCCGTGCGAACTCACTCCGACGCTCAAGTCAGTGACTTAGTGGTAAGTGTAATTGAGGAGAGATAAGGGAGTTGATACCAAGTGATGATATGTAGTGATTTCTGATTGTTGGATTCAGTTGAGATCCTTTTCACGTTGAGAGTGAAGGAGTATTTATAGACTTCCCCTTTTGTCCTGTAGTGGCCAAGTGGATGCAACTAGTGGCCAAGTGGATGTTGTAGTGGAATGTCTGTTCTGCCCTTCGCCGTGTGGACTCATGGCAGGCCGGCAGGCACGCATGGGCTACGTGCCGCGTCGGCTGGAGGTGAGCTCGCGTAAGC
>JAGPOY010006453.1:0-10307 GCA_018983105.1 Silene uniflora | reverse complement strand
TCTCAAACGTGTCCTATAGGTGTGACTTATAGGGACCAGTTGATCACCGCCATCCGTATGACAATAACGTCAAACTTATCTAGCAAGCCAACCGTTACTGATAAACGTGGATCAACTGATAATAATACAAAAGTATGCCCTTGTGATCCTTTAAGAGATTTAATAAGTCAGTGCACTAACTGTAGAGGACACCAGCCCCAACAATCTCCCACTTGTCCGTACAAGTGTATGTGCAATGACATTATCACACTACATGTGAAGGACACCACCTCCAACACATGACCTGTAGGTGGTGAAACAATCCTCTACCAACATGAAAATCCTCCAGGCACGTCGAATGTTAAAACTCCTCAGAACAGGGTTTTAATCGTGTGTAAGCCCTCTAAAACAGGCATATTTTCCCTTAAATCATATGATTAAGGATGAATACAACCGAACAGTGAATACTCTTGTCAGCCTTACAAAAGTAATGGCTGGACAGAGGGCTATGAAATAGCCTTACAGGTTAACAGGTTTGCAGGTAAACAGGTTAAACATGCAAAAAACGCCAGGAAAGGCAACAACAGAAATCGCACCCTGATGTACTACAGTAATTAGCAAGCACAAGCCAAAAGGCAGCTTGTGAAATTTCATTAGAAAAGCCCTCACCCCCTGGGGCAAAGACAACAAAATATTGACTCATCAGGGATACCTTCCCTGACAAGGAGTACCAAAATATCAAATTGTTTATCCAGGGACATCCCCCCTGGATGGGCAAAACCAGCATCTAAAGTTATAAAAATAAAACTACTGCTTCTCTCGAGAAGCAGCATCAGCTACATCAACCTTGGCCTGATCAGCACCAACTCCAACTTGAACTCCCTCAGCACCCTGCTCCTGCTCAGCATCCTGCTCCCCTGGAGATTCCACCTCCTCCTCTTTGCCGAGGTTGTGCAGGTCAGGGTACATCCTAACAGCAAGGGCCATCTCAGCTACAGGGTCCCATTTCTCCCTGGCCTCCACTGGCTCAGACATAGCAGATGCCTTGCCCTTGATGAAGAAGTAAAGAGCTGCATCCTCCAGCTTAGCGTCCAGATCATCCTTCTCCAAGTTAAGCTCCTCGACCCTGGCTAGAGCCTCCTGCAGCAGCTGCTTGCTGGATCCGACCTCTAGCTTGGCAGCATCACGTTCAGCATGTGCCCTTTGAAGATCAGCCCTTGCAGAAGCCAAGTCAGCCTGAACAGAGAAGTGCTCAGCCCTCAACCTTTGAAGGTCAGAATCAAGCAGGTTGATCCTGGCCACCAAAGAAGTAGCATGATAGGCAGTGTGTAGAGAAGCTGTGGAAGCCTGGAGAAAAGGGAAGCCATCAGCCAAAAGGAAAAGACGAAAAGAAAGAAGTATTCAAAAGAAACAGGGAACTACCTCTCCTAGGGAGCCAAGAGCGTCTGTCACCCTATTGACACCCTGGTCCACCATTGCAACTTTCTCCCTGGCAGCCTGCATATTATCTACCCAGGCTTTAACCTCCCTAATAGGAGGAAGAATGTCAGCCTCTTCTTGCTTCCTCCTCACGGATGCAGAAGATGCTTCAGCAGCAGGCTCCTCAGGGATAGACTCGATATGGGTCAGGTCAATAGGCTTATCAGCCTCAGGGCCAGCACCACCTTGAGTGTCCTCCAATTTAACCTGAGCCACGTTGGCCATCAGGTCAGCAGTGCCAAATCTGGTACGCCTGGTAGAAGACCTAGTAGCTACAATATGTGGCACTAAGTTAGCAATAAAACAGGCTACATCAGAATATACGAATTAAAAAAAAAAAAAAAACAGGTATTCACTTACTGCCAGAGATTGAGACCCCAGGAGCCTTGACAGGTCTCAGAAGTTTAGCTGCACTCTCAGTCTTCAGGGGACGTGCAAAACGTTCAACACCAGCACAAAGAGGCCATGTCCTCTCGATGGCAGGGATCTTCAGAAAAGCTGTCACACTCTCAGAAGGGTAATCCAAGTTTGATGTCCAGTCATCAACTGTAAACAAAGGTACAATCAGTATTTAATTTCTGTTGTCCTTTTTGCACTAATCAGTTTGTTCAAATAGAATGAATTGCAAAGACAAGAGAACAGGGGACTTACCAGCTAGGCAGGCTGCATAGTTCAGATACTCCAGGTCAGGACAAACAGAGTCAGTCCCAATAAACAAGAAACCAGTAGCCCAATCCTTGTCATGACCACTGTCAAAGTTGCTAAAAAGAGGAGTTGTACCAGTTCTAGCCTTGAAAGTAAACCTCCCTGGACTGACAATCTTCAGGGAGTAGCAGCTTTTCAGGTCCTCCAGGGTGAAGGAAAGCTTGTGTATTTCACAGAGATGCACAATGGAATGAACCACCTTCCAGATGGTGGGCATAACCTGATAAGGAGGAACACCAAGATCCATGATCACCTCAACCATAATAGGAGAGAAAGGAAGTTCACAGCCAGCCCTGAAGGCCCAATCATGGAAGCAGAACCAGCCAGGACAACTCCATTCAGCCCTGACTGGGGAGTTCTCAGGGATCCAAACTTCAGCATTAGCAGGGATCAGTTTTTTGTCTTTCGAAATTTTCTCAAACTCTGGTTTGAGACGGTTGGCAAGGGAGGATTCCAGGACCTTTGATGGTTTAAATTCAAAACCGTTAAAGAAAATGGAAACCATCTCCACAGCAGCAGAAGATGGAGCAGTAGAAGATTCTGGTTTGTTTTCCCCAGAAATCTCTGATTCAGCGACATATGGAGTGGCAGGGGCAGTTGCACCCCTGGTGGATTTCTTTTTCAGAACCATTTTTTGATTTTCTGGAAGAGTAAAATAATTTCTGGGATTTTCTGATGATTTGAAGATGAGGATTTAAGAAAAAATTACTGAAGATAGAAAGAAGATTAGGCGGATGAAGAAGTGAAAAATTATGAGAAGTATGTGAGGGTATTTATAGGGGCGGTTAAAACTAGGGTTTTCACGGCAAGTTGATATGAATAGACGGCTGCATTAAACGAAGCAGACACTTGGCGCAGTAAATGGAACTAGCCGTTACTTCACCATCATTACACTCAACCGCCACTTGCAAGGATAGATAAAAAAAAAATGTATTTCACTCCACGCGGAGTAAGTAAGGGAGGAAGATTAGTAGAGCCCAAACAAGAAATCCAAGAACCCCTATACTGATCATGGCAAGATCTTTATCTTCTCATTACTGGCCTGACCCAACGATAATGAGAAGATAAGGGGCAATTGTTGGGCCTGATCCCCGCACCTACTGATCAGGCTGCGATTCTACCCTGACCTGACTATCAGGGTAGGTCCGACAAGATAAACTGAGTTTGACAGATATAGTCAAGACCAGACGGCCACGTCATCAGAAGAGACTTCTACCCTAGCCTGAATATCAGGGTAGGATCGTCAGGGCAAGACATGCCTGGCACCAGGCAGGAGAGAGCAACGGTCAGAAGATGAGATCACATTTGACCAGCATTAATGGCAATTATGAGGAGAATATTACAGTATTTAAGGAGGGAATATTTCCTTATTTACTCAGCATAATTACGAGTAATAAACGGGATATTCAGCGAAGGATTTGGCAAGCATTAATGAGGAAATATTACGCATTAATAAGGAAGATCACACGCATAAGATGGAGCAGCTATATAAGAGGAAGGAAGATCATTTGCAAGACACACAACATTATCTCACAAGAAAATACTTTACGCAAGAACTACATACTACATTGTTTACTATATTCACGATCAAACACACCCCATAAGTCACAATGAATTAATTCAAAAATATCTGTCGCCTTATTATCACTTAAAGGAAACGAATTACGAACTTGTTTTGCGTGATGACAAACATCACAAGGAACTGAGATAGAGGAAATGTTCTTGCTAACATTAGGAAGTAAATGAACAATCTTATTCGAAGGATGACCAAGTCGTTTGTGCCATAAATCAAAGGAGTCGGCAACGCTCACCCTGTGCACCTCGGCCTGCCGTCCCACCACACGCCAAAAATAGAGTCCATCCCGCAGCTCACTGGCTCCAATCCTCGTCCTCGATGAAGGGTCCTGAATGGAGCAAGTAGTATCAGTAAAGCTCAATATACAATTAGTAGCTGCAACTAATTGGGAGACGGAGAGTAGATTACAAGTGAGACTTGGAACAAATAAAACATTTGTTAAAGTTAAGGTATCACTTAACCAAATGGAACCAGCCATTTTGGCCGAAATGCTCTGGCCATTGGGTAAAGTAACAGGGCAAGACGGAATAGAATGAACGTTAGTAAACCATGTAATGTCTCCGGTGACATGGCGAGATGCTCCGGTATCTATTATCCAATCAGAAGACATACCAGAAAGACGATCATCCATAGCCGCGGCAGAGGCAGTAATCAAGACATTAGCCCGAGCACCAACGCGAGAAGAGGTAGAGGCAGCAGACCCAGTACCAGCCCGTTGACGAGCACGAACTTCGTCAATGGTGCGTGTTTGGGCATAAATTTGCACATTCGGCCCATGACGAAAAGGCCCAAACAAACCAGCCCGGGAAGCGCGCCAAGCGACTCGAGCCCAAACACGACTACCAGGCCCAGCGCTTTATTTGAAGACGGAGGACGAATGGGCTAAGGGAGACGGAGCGAGATGCAGGCTCAACAAGCTCAAGAGGCGGCAGACAGCCCATGCAGGGCTCAGATCCATAGACGGAGGCGGATGAAGATGTCTTGGAGAGAAAGCTACCTAAACCCTACTAGGGTTTAGGCCCTATATAAGAAGACGAGGAGGGAACATGCAAACCCTAATTCCATACGTACTCACACACTCATAGCATCCCTAGCAATTGTACTAGCAAAACTTGTGCCTCACGCCTCTTGTATTCGTCCTCCTTAACGTAAAAGCTAGTGCAATACTTGGAAGGGCACCGTCCCTTCCCGCGGTCGTTTCCCACATTGGGTTTTCCGCGTCACCAAAGGCCTTGTCTTGTTCTTTTGTTTTCGTATCTAACATCGCAAATCACCCGAATAACGTACAAGACCTCTTTGACCTACTTTGACCTAAATTACGAAAAATATCCCAAACAGTTTGGCGCCCACCGTGGGGCATAGTGGTCGTCAACGTTATTCACTCAATCTCGCAATGGAAAAAGACATTCAAACCTCTACAATACCAACCTCCGCGGTACCAATCTCAACGGTACCAGCCTCAACAGCATCTGGATCTGGGGGAACCCAGGTCGGTACCAGGAAGGGAGCAACGTCGACGTCCGCACAAAAGGACGCTCAGGTCGTTACCCCCACACCGCAGCAACAGAAGACCTCTCTGAGCTCTGTTCAGCTCTTGCTCGATAACCAGGAACTAATGAAGTCGATGGACGATATGCGCCAGCAGCAGAAGTTAGCAGAAGATAGAGCAACAAAGAGAGACAGGAACATCCGGGCAGAACTGGACCTCGTCAAACAGCGATTCCCCGCAGCAGCAGACAGAGGGAAGAGCATTGCTGCAGCAGATGAAGGGACCCAGATGAGGACTATTCCGTCTGAGATAGTGACCAGGCTGGACCTGACTGAAGACGCAAGAATAACCCCCCAAGGGTTAGGATATCTCAGCGACTGGCGTCCTGCGAGCAGCATGGAACAGGCGTCAGGTAACATCGTTGCTACTCATCCTATTACACCTAACCCAGTTTCTAGTGCAGGACAATCATTCCAGGCCGCCAGTGAGCCGCCTAGGACGCAGGAACAATGGATCCCCCAGATGATGACAGCAGCCAACCCGTATGGCAGCTACCAGAACACAAGGGCACAGTCCATAGGAGGAAGCGGCCAGGAGAGCCAGCAAGCAAACAACGTAGCCGAACAGCGCTACCTGGAGCTCCTGGAGATGATAAGTAGTGTCCCAGGGATGCCACCTGCACTCGAGAAGGCTAGACCTGATAGCTACGCGGATTCTCCCTTCACAGACGCCATATATATCGTCACCCTGCCAAAAGGATTCTCGATTCCGAGTCTGACACTCTTTGACGGGAAGTCTGACCCGCATGATCATGTGAGCCACTAGAATCAGAAGATGATGACGGTAGCAGCAGTAGCGCACGTGAAGGAAGCATATATGTGTAAAGGGTTCGGATCCACTCTGTCTGGGCCGGCATTAAGATGGTTCACAGGGCTCCCCAACAGGTCGATTGCTACGTTAGCGGACTTAGTGAACGCATTCACATTGCAATTCGCAAGCAGCGCTAAGACACAGAAGCACGCAGGAGACCTGTACAGATTGGTTCAGGGCCCGGATGAGACTATCGCTGATTACACGGTCAGGTTCCTCAACGAGAAAGTAGAGGTGCGAGACTGTGACGCTGGTACTGCGATAGAGGCGTACAGGAGGGGCCTCCATCACGACACCAAGCTCTACGAGGAACTAACCATGAATCCAGCACCAAACTTCGCTACTGTTTTATGTGGATTTCGCGCAAGGCTGAATCCGGTCAGGGTAGAGTTTTCAGGGTCAACTAGCTCAGGCTACCTGTCCGGTTTGCTGATAAGCAGGCTTTAAACTAAGTAAATAAGAGATAAGTAAAACGTAATAAGACAATGATTTTTGTACGTGGAAAACCCTTTAATTGGGAAAAAACCACGGGCACCAAGCCAGGACAGATTTCACTATAATATTATGGAGAATGTTTTATCGTGAATATAGTAAACAATGTAGTATGTAGTTCTTGCGTAGAGTATTTTCTTGTGAGATAATGTTGTGTGTGTTGTAAATGATCTTCCTTCCTCTTATATAGCTGCTCCATCTTGTGTGTGTGATCTTCCTCATTAATGCGTAATATTTCCTCATTAATGCTTGCCAAATCCTTCGCTGAATATCCCCTTTATTACTCGTAATTATGCTGAGTAAATAAGGAAATATTCTCTCCTTAAATACTGTAATATTCTCCTCATAATTGCCATTAATGCTGGTCAAATGTGATCTCATCTTCTGACCGTTGCTCTCTCCTGCCTGGTGCCAGGCATGTCTTGCCCTGACGATCCTACCCTAATATTCAGGCTAGGGTAGAAGTCTCTTCTGATGACGTTGTAACACCCCCATATACCAAGGCCCCTTTCCAGGGACTGCCCTGGCATATAAGGATGCTACCATCTCGGATAACCGAGGTAGTGAACATCACAAGACCAATAAAGGATACATTTATTAAGTAAAATAAGTTAATTGATTACAACATACGAAGCCAAAACTGAACCGGTAAAAGGTACAACTCGGACTGTCTAAGGACGACTACTAAACTCAGCGGAAGCTATATCGACTGTCAGCTAAACTCGGCGGCATCCCATCCATCCCAGAAGACAGCATCAACAACCAACCTGCTAAACAACTGCTCACCACCCCCGATGGATCACAGCAGGTCAAAAGACAACAACAACGCGGGGGTCAGTAAATCGGCATACTCATATTCTAATGCAACATCAATATCATTAGTAGCGGAAACAATCGTAATCTCCTAATCCCTTTTACAGCCAGGTCCCATCGCAATAGGTACCCAAGTCAGCCAGTGACACAGTCTCGTCACCGCAGCCACTCATCGCAACAAGTGATAACCCTAATCTCCTTAATGTGCACATCCCCCTCGTGATGGGAGTCACGAGAGGCGATCAAAGGGCGTGGACACTCCCACGTGGACCACTCAGCCGGAACCGTCTGTCAGCCATATCTCATATCATACAATCAGTTTTCATCCATCAATTAATCAATTAAGCAATCACCAAATAATATCGTCACAACCAAATACTGAGTAGGAAATCCTACCTGATAGCAAATCCGCAGCAATAATTCACACAACACAGCTAGAAGGGCTCCTCTATGAATCCACAACCTAGCATAGGCAATTAATCAATCAATCTGTGCCCTAATAGCGATTCATATGAAATACTACTGATTCGATTATAAACAATAATACGATAATTAGATCTAGCATACTTAAAACGATCGATGAATGTAAAAGCGAGGATCCGGATTGCTCTTGCTTAGGGATTGATTGGGAGTGATTAGGGTTTGAGGTAGAAATGCTTTTACGTTAAACTGTTTATGAGAAATGACATTGTTCCTTTTATATTAAACTAATCACTCACAATCAATTCAAACCGGATCACCCAACCCGTCAGCCTGACTCGGCCGACACACCACCTTACTCAGTCGAGTCATCGATACTCGACCGAGTTATGCAAGACTCGGTCTAGTCTGCTCTTGGCAGACTCTTCCTTACTCTGAAAATGGGTATACTCGACCGAGTAACCCTAATACGGTCGAGTAACCCTTAGGAGAGAACAGGGTGTTACAGACGTGGCCGTCTGGTCTTGACTATATTTGTCAAACTCAGTTTATCTTGTCAGACCTACCCTGATAGTCAGGTCAGGGTAGAATCGCAGCCTGATCAGTAGGTGTGGGAATCAGGCCCAACAATTGCCCCTTATCTTCTTATTATCGCTGGGCCAGGCCAGTAATGAGAAGATAAAGATCTTGAATTAAATTAACCTTGCAAGTGGCGGTAAAGTGTAATGATGGTGGAGTAACGGCTAGTTCCATTTACTGCGGCAAGTGTCTGCTTCGTTTAATGCAGCCGTCTATTCATATCAACTTGCAGTTAAAACCCTAGTTTTAACCGCCCCTATAAATACCCTCACATACTTCTCATAATTCTTCACTTCTTCATCTGCCTAATCTTCTCTCTATCTTCAGTAATTTTTTCTTAAATCCTCATCTTCAAATCATCAGAAAATCCCAGAAATTATTTCTCTTCCAGAAAATCAAAAAATGGTTCTGAAAAAGAAATCCACCAGGGGTGCAACTGCCCCTGCCACTCCATATGTCACTGAATCAGAGATTTCTGGGGAAAACAAACCAGAATCTTCTACTGCTCCATCTTCTGCTGCTGTGGAGATGGTTTCCATTTTCTTTAACGGTTTTGAATTTAAACCGTCAAAGGTCCTGGAATCCTCCCCTGCCAACCGTCTAAAACTTGAGTTTGAGAAAATTTTGAAAGATTAAAAAACTGATCCCTGCTAATGCTGAAGTTTGGATCCCTGAGAACTCCCCAGTCAGGGCTGACTAGAGTTGTCCTGGCTGGTTCTGCATCCATGATTGGGCCTTCAGGGCTGGCTGTAAACTTCCTTTCTCTCCTCTTATGGTTGAGGTGATCAGGGATCTTGGTGTTCCTCCTTATCAGGTTATGCCCACCATCTGGAAGGTGGTTCATTCCATTGTGCATCTCTGTGAAATACACAAGCTTTCCTTTACCCTGGAGGACCTGAAAAGCTGCTACTCCCTGAAGACTGTCAGTCCAGGGAGGTTTACTTTCAAGGCTAGAACTGGTACAACTCCTCTTTTTAGCAACTTTGCCAGTGGTCATGACAAGGATTGGGCTGCTGGTTTCTTGTTTATCAGGACTGACTCTGTTGGTCCTGACCTGGAGTATCTGAACTATGCAGCCTGCCTAGCTGGTAAGTCCCCTGTTCTCTTGTCTTTGCAATTCATTCTAATTGAACAAACTGATTAGTGTAAAAAGGACATCAGAAATTAAATACTGATTGTACCTTTGTTTACAGTTGATGACTGGACATCAAGCTTGGATTGCTCTTCTGAGAGGGTGACAGCTTTTTTTGAGATCCCTGCCATCGAGAGGACATGGCCTCTTTGTGCTGGTGTTGAACGTTTTGCACGTCCCCTGAAGACTGAGAGTGCAGTTAAACCTCCGAGACCTGTCAAGGCTCCTGGGGTCTCAATCTCTGGCAGTAAGTGAATACCTGTTTTTTTTTTTTTTTAATTTGTATATTCTGATGTAGCCTGTTTTATTGCTAACTTAGTGCCACATATTGTAGCTACTAGGTCTTCTACCAGGCGTACCAGATTTGGCACTGCTGACCTGATGGCCAACGTGGCTCAGGTTAAATTGGAGGACACTCAGGGTGGTGCTGGCGCTGAGGCTGATAAGCCTATTGACCTGACCCATATCGAGTCTATCCCTGAGGAGCCTGCTGCTGAAGCATCTTCTGCATCCGTGAGGAGGAAGCAAGAAGAGGCTGACATTCTTCCTCCTATCAGGGAGGTTAAAGCCAGGGTAGATAATATGCAGGCTGCTAGGGAGAAAGTTGCCGAGTTTGCTGGCTCTATCTCCCCTTCGGTCCTGACATTGGACCCTATGGAGTCTGCCATCAAGGCTGTTGCAATGGTGGACCAGGCTGTCAATAGGGTGACAGACGCTCTTGTCTCCCTGGGAGAGGTAGTTCCCTGTTTCTTTTGAATACTTCTTTCTTTTCG
>JAGPOY010006452.1:1662-11970 GCA_018983105.1 Silene uniflora | reverse complement strand
GCCGTCTACGGACTTTAGTCCTTCTGTTGATTTGGGATATTCTGATGAAGAGGCAGTTTTTCGTTTTAATGTTAAGAGACAATGTTTGTCCCCAAATGAGAGTTCAAGAAACAACAATGGGTTTTGCAAAGCTGCAGCACTTGACACCACTCCTTCCGAGCTTTCCGTGATCACTTATTCTAATCATGTGCCAAGTCAGACTCATTTTGGTTTTTCAGCCTTGAAGACCATTTCAGGTAGCAGATGCAGCCATTCTACCTGTTCTAGCCGATCTGTAAATCATCCAGGTGTCAGCCACCGTTTGGGTCGAGATCGATCTCAGTTAATGAGTAAGTCCTTGGTGAAACAATTTGATTTTTGTAGGTTTACTAATACAAGGATTCTGAAGATGGCCGTAGGCAATAAAAGAAAAGAGGAATGTTCATTTCACTTCGACGAACTCTACCATTCCCCGATTAAGAAACGTCGTCTTTGTGTTGTTGGATCAGTTTGTACTTTTAATTATGTTTGTTCTAAAATAGTCGGTATCATGTAATGAACTTTGTTTTTCTTTAATATAATAGTACACTGTGCGATGGACCTAAACAATGGACTTAATATCATCATCATCATCATCTAAAATAGTCGGTATCATGTAAATGACTTAATATTATCATCATCATCATCGTGGTACTTATGATTTGTTTACCTAGCCCAAAAAGAAGTCTCAATTCGTAAAATGACAATATCCGACCGGCACGTTATGTCATTAAGCCCCCTATCAATACTATATATTAATTCCAGAAACCAAGGGACTTCAATGCAATTAAATAAATTTATACAAATTAATTATACTATATAGTTTTAAATCAATAGCACTGTGCGATGGACCTAAACAATGGACTTCAATGTAAATACTATATAATTTTGGTTGAAATATATATTTAGAGAACACCGGAATATGCTAATTTTCCTTAAAATAAACATGCCCCAATTATGGTATTATTAATTAATATAAAGATGTTAATTATTTTAAGATAAACAAATATAATATAAGTATATTATGTTTTCGAAACTATTAAAAGGTAAATAAATCAAGATAGATTTTCAAAAAATATAATATTCCATAATTCATTAGATTTGTGATTTAATTAATAAATAATAATGATTGCTCTTAACTAATATTCTAATATAACATTTCAGATTTATTTAATTATATCAACTAATATGATAGTAACCACTCATGTGAGTAGTAAAAGAAATAGCAACGGTAGCAGTGGAAGTCATACTACTAGCAACAGGAGTATTGAAATTTACAATATGAAATGCGGGAGTAGTGAAAGAAAAAAAATGACGGCGGGAGAAGTGAAAGTAATAGTAGTCACAACACATGTAATGAAAGTAACAGTAGAAACAACTGAGAGAGTATAAAAAATTAACTAACAATTCAATTTTAGGAAAGTATTAATTTATCTAAATATATGAGTTTGACAAAACTAACGGTTAACCGTAAAAATAGCAGGAGCAGTTAAAGAAACAATAGTAACCGAACAAGTAGTGGACGTAATAGTATTAACAGGGGATGTAGTGAAAGTAATATTAATAGCGGGAGTAGTGAACATGTCTAATAATTTGTTGATTAATTTTACATCTCATCATCATTTCAAGATATAAAATTTAAATGGTGAATAAAAGTAACCCGGGCGTAGCCGGGCATCAAACCTAGTAAGCATGATTCCAAGGTCACGTTTAAGTCATTACGCCCTCACTCTCACAAGTTTCCATTTTTTTGTAAGTTATATTCATGGGCAAGTAATCATCGAGTAGGAGACTTTTTTTTCTCATTATTACTTGTATAAAACTACTCACTTCATTCAACTCCACTTTACATGTTTGCTTTATCACTTTTGCCAACGTAACTTTTACGTGATAAATATCTTTAGCTATGTATTTGCTAAAATTATAGAAGTTCGATATTTTTGATGTACTTTTAAGGAAGAATCAAATAAGATCCCACATGAACATATTTTCACTTATATATCGAGAGAAAGTTAGAGTTGAATGTTCGCTTGTGAATAAATGTGCAAAAGAGAAACATGTAAAGTGGAGTTGAATGGAGAGAGTATTTTAGAGTTATACATATTTTTTTTTTTTTTAGAACCCCAAAAGTGGGATTAAATTTCCATATTCTAAATGTCAAAGTTACAAGGAACCCGACCTTCCCAAATTTTCCTACCAACAAAAAGCATTAGAATAGTGAGCTAAATCATGAGCAATCCGAGTGTATTGCCGATTCACATAGCGCCAAGCAATTTGTTCAAAATAAGTACTATGTCTTTGAATTTCGTCGATAAGCAGGAATAAGAAACTCCGGCCTTTCTTCCCTTCCTTGAGAATGTCGATAACAATCTTGCAGTCACTCTCTATGACAACCTTACGAACACCTCTCCTCACTGCCTCGTTCACGTGTTGGAGCTTGTGTCCTCCACGGTTAGTGTGATAACTTAATAAATCTCTTATAGGTTCACAAGAGTATACTTTGTATATAATCAGTTGATTAACGTTTATCGATAACGGTTGGCTTTCTAGAAGTTTGACGTTATTGTCATACGGATGGCGGTGATCAACTGGTCCCTAAAAGTCACACCTAAAGGATGTGTTCGAGAGATGTGACGATATGAAAATATAATCACATTGATGCCTAAAATGACTAAATGGTTAGTCTATGTTAATTGACAAAACGGTTAGTCAATGTTATGATGAGACGATTATTTAATGAGATTAAATAATATGAGCTAATACGAATTAACTGTAATTCGTAATTAAATATAAACTGTTATATTTAATTAAGTGTATATAATGTAAGCTTAAATGAATTAATCGGTTAATTCATAATTAAACATAAACGGTTATATTTAATAAGCAAATTATAAATATGCGATATTTATAATTAATGTATATATTATACGATATTGTCATTATTTATGTTGTCATTCTAGTATTAAGAATATCGAATACAAAAGGTTGTAGTGGACATTTTAATAAATGACAAAAACTAAAATGACATTTTATAATAAAAACCCATTTTATACATTTTACTAAAACCAAATAAGAATAAGAGGAGAGTCCAAACTCTCCCCTTCACTCCCTCTTGGACGGTTTTTTGGTGAGTCAAATGAGGAGATTTTATCTCCTTATTTGACTCACTTAGTTAGCATTTGGTTAGTGAGGAAAAGTTAGTATATTACTAACTTCTAGACTCTCCTAACAAAATTAATTCATTCTCTCATCAAACTCTCAAAAACCTCTCTCAATATTATCATCTTGATAATTAGAGAACTTGATTCTAGCACAAGCAAGGCATAGTCTCAACACATTTTGGGTGCAACGATTAGGAGGATATCGCGTTGATATCTGATCTTAGGCCTAATTTGCAAGGACTATAGGTTATTTCTTTATCTCGTATTATTTCATGTATTTTGTTTATGACCCGTATATTTCATATGATAAATTTCGTTATAATCCTAAATTTTGAGATGGTGAGTATACGGATATTCCCCACATCACGCCCTCCAAGACTACTTCAGCTTCCGCCTCTCCTGCCTCCGTTACTCCTCTTCGTCCAACAACCATAGCCCATTTCACCACCTCCTCATTGTCCCAACACACCAATCCTAAACCAATGCCACGCCTCTCCTTCACCCCTGCGTCACACATAATCCTCATCCACCCCTCTTCAGCTCTCCTGTCACCCTCCTCTACACGTCCGCTACTTCTCATCCCACTCATCCTCCTCGTACCTTCCTTATCAGCCATACTTACTCCTCTACTTCCCCACATAGCACCAGCTTCCACCTTCGCTAAGAGCTCGTCCACCCTTTTCTTCGCATCCCACGCATTAACTCTCTTCTCCTCAAACACCCAATTGTTACGGGATTCCCATATCGCCCAACATCCCATCATAAAGTTCCCTCGCTCCTCGGCCCCCATCTCCCTCCACACATCCTCCACCCACTCCCTCACCTGCTCATGCCCATCTTCCTTCTTTGGCTCCACTCCCAACCCAACCCAAAGCCCTCCCACCCAGCCACACCCCTGTACGAGATGGAGACAAGTCTCTATTTCGCAAACTCTGTCCATTTTGATTATTTGTTTACGTATTCTATTTTAGAGTTTCCTATTCATTTGTCTACCATTCTATTGAAATCTACCTACCCACTTAGGCCATGTTTTTCATTCGAGGTTTAGTTTCGTTTAACTCTTTTTTCAATTCAAGTAAAGTACTAAACTCAACCCTGTTTTATTCGGAAAAAAAGGACCTTATAAATTTAGTAAAATATACAAAAAAGTAAAATAGATTACATTACTGCTATATTAAATAAAATACATATTAAATATAGGGTACCCATATATACACGCAGAGTATATACTGGGACACATATTTTATTCCCCTTTATTTGCATGTGGTCAAAACACTTGGGCCCCACTGCTGTACAAATTAGAGCAAAGTTCCGTGTCCAAGTAGATTGTACCGTGTATTTATGATTGCCCTAAATATATTGAATGTCTTATATAATTTGTTTTTGGATAAAATGTCAAATTATCCATAAGCACATTATATTATTTAGTGAGTCTCCCTTAAGACATTTTCAATATAGTATTCTTACCTTATCAAAAAAGAAAAAAGACATCTCCAAGATTTGCTTTGAGCTTGAAAGTACGTACCACTTGTGAATATAATAATGCGTAGGGACAAACAAGATATTTGTTTTATTTACACAAATAGTACTCTCTCCTACCCATAATAACTATCCCATTTGCCAATTCCGTCTACCCACACAAATGTTCCATTTGCCATATTTGGACATGTTTTATGACTATCCTACCCTTTACTCTTTTCATTATTTACAACTCAACCCACTCTTAACCCATTACTTTTCATTATTTAACTCACTTTCTTCTTGCCCCAAACAATACTTTTCATTATTTAACTTTATTCCTTAATTTTCGTGTCATTTTCATTTGGGACAGTTATCTTGAGTAGGAGGGAGTGTAATACTTAACCTATTCTAAGTTTAGGGCGATAGTGCCATACTCTATATCTGTCATCTTCAATAAAAATTTAAAAATTTATGTAAGTCATAAAATTCTATTTGGTCCCCAATACCCCTCATAACTAGACCTGACAAAAACAACCCGACCAGATTGACCAATCATGAAAACGCTGACTCGAAACCCGAAATTGACCCAAACAACATCACCCAAATGTGACCCGAAACCCAAATTGACCCGATTCTCCCCGAACATGACCCGAGCGTTCTTGACCTGACCCAAAAATAATCTGATCCGAAACCACACAACCGAAAATGACCTGCAAAACATAACTGTAATTGAACCGAAAAGACTTGAAATGGCTTCTTCTGTCTTATTCATCGACCCGTTAATGACCCACCCGAAATAACCCGACCCACTTGACCTGAAACAGACCCGACCAACAAATCCGAAACAGACACTAAACCCAAAATGACCCGACCCGACCTGAATTAACCCAGTGACCGAAGTCAATGAAAAACCCGAATGACTGACTCGACCCTAACCAAACGCAATCCAACCCCGACCCGTTTACTAGGTCTACTCCTAACATCCCACTTGGACATTTCACATATTGTTCTACGGAGTATTTTTGAAAACTTATCCATGTGCAATAATGATGATGAAGTAGAGGATATTTTTTGCATCTTTTTGACATGGAATATTCTTCCAAATTATCTCCCACACAATAGCAATAACAATAAAGCTCAAACAAACAAAACGTAAGACACAAAAATAACAAACTCAACACAAAAAAGAAAGAAACAAGAAAAGTGTAAGCAAAGGAAGAACACAAACACGTTTGTTGTTTCACACAAAACAAACAATTCAACAATAATAATCCAAATTAATCAATTAATTATTTAATTAATTACCCTTTAAACAATTCCCACCTTTTCTCCCTTCTCTTCTTCTCCTCAATCTGGAATCACATATAATTCCGGATAAACTCAAACCCCTGAATTATTTCATTTCATTTCATAAAGTTTGAATCTTTATACATACTTGGTATTTATTAAAGTGGTGTTTAAAATGGAGAGATCAGAAGAAAAGATGGTGTATGATTATGATGAAAAACATAGAAATAAAGGGTCAACGATTTCAAATAATAATAATAAATTTCCATTAACAATGTGGGAAATATCAGGAGCATTAGGTGTTGTAATTGCATTTGGGTTAAGTCTTTTAGGTGTTTATCTTACTATGCCTTCTTCTGATTATAGTTTCCTTAAGTTGCCTCGTACCCTTGAAGATTTGCAAATTTTAAGGTATTCCCAATCTTTTTTTTTCATTCAGTTTTTATAGTTTTTGCTGTTTTATCTGTTATCCCTGTTTTTAGATCTGAAACTCAACTGTTGGCAGAAGTTTTTGTCTTATTTTGGCACTATCTGAAAATATAGTATCCTTATTTAAGACGGGTATATCCGTCTTAACCTTAGTTGTTTTAATGGGTTTGAGTTGTGATGCTATGTGCCTTTTTGTTTCAACTTGCTGAAAGTAGGGGTTGTGCAGGTATCAGAAAATGTTCCAAATTGTGATTGTATGAATCCGTTTTGGTGTTCTATTTTGCCGTGTTAGCATCGTATTCAATACTGGTATTGGCTGCAATTGTCGTAGCATTTCTTTTGTGTTGGTTTTATATCGACCATGTAGATCAAGCATTGCTGCATTGCTGCTGCATTCTGTCAAATGTCAGCTGTAATAGCCAAATACGAGTATCTCTTATTTTTGAAAGGTTCTTCACAAATTGGCGAACATTGGCAAACTAAGCTGAAAAACCTGTACTTATGGGGCTAAACGCCATGTAGCTGTGGAATCTAATACAATGGATGTTGGTATAAAGTTCTCTGTAAATTTGTGGATGTCCCAACTTGGCAATGATTGAGCTCGTTACAAGTCGTTGATGGTTGGTGCAAGTCAGTGTAGTGCCTCTATTGGATTCAGTTGAAATTGTTGCGAGTTGCTAATGGTTGGTGCAAGTCAGTGTAGTGCCTCTATTGGCTTAAGTTGAGCTTGTTGGTGAGTTGCTGATGGTTGGTGCAAGGCGGTGAAATGCCTATAGTGATGAATATGATGTTCCATATTCTTGTATTTGTTGGCGAAATAGGCTCTTAGTAATTGTAGGAAGAAATAGCAATTTGTGTTAGGATGTGAATTTTAGTGTTGTCGGAGTGGGGCCTGACATGTGCTGGCCTTTTATAGTTCATGTTGATTTATTACATGGTCCCTGCTTGCCCGACGACTGAGCCATGAATATTTCAAGCTGTAGGTCAACGGTTCCAAGTTTATCCTCATTTAATTTGCTCCAAGTTCTGCCACTAATTGGGTGGACTATCTGTGTTACAGCTACCGTGCAACTTTAGTAAGAATAATCAGCTCAATTTAACGATTGACTTCTAATTCTATCAGTGATCATTCTTCTTTTTAGCAGTGATGAGAAAGTGATGAACTTCTGGCCATAGACATTCACTGATACATTTAGGATAGCGAATTCTATAAAGCCAGCTGCGCAGTTTGGGAATCGGAGTCATTGTATTCTTGCAATTCACTTACATGAGTTTAGACACACTACCAATCATTTTCTGTGGATCTTATTGTTGTCTTTAGTCATGATGTACATGTAAATTCTTCTCGCCAATTGTCCAAAATTTTCAGTTGTTGGTCAGCAAAGTTCTAAAGATTGACTAAGGTCTTTTAAACTCTGTCTATTATGTCCTTTGTTTTACGAAAAAAATTCAAATTATGAAATTGGAAATCATTTTTTTTGCTCCAGAATCACATATTCCAGGGGGCATATGTTTCTCAGGCAGAAAGGAGTTAGTCTACTGTATTATAGACCCCTTAGCTTTGTAGCCGTACCTTTAGTGGGTTACAGGATGAGATTTTCGGTTCTACTTAGAGCGTAGTTGAATGTGCCATGTGGTATCCTCCTAGTAATTCCTACTTTCGTTTGCAAACTAAGTTTTGTCATGAGTATAGATGATTTTTCTTTACCTGTCAGTTTGTAGTTTTTATTTGTGAGTGTATTGGCCGTAAAGTTGGCTACATTATTGACCGTGAAGGAGAAAAGTTCAATCCAACTTTTTGAATGATGTTGTGCTTGATTTGCAGGTGGTAAGGTTTAGCTACTTTTAATAATTTTTGGCTCATTGTAAAAAGTGAAACTATCCATGCTAATGATTTCTTAGTTTCGAGTCTTTTCCCAACAATTTGCAGTAGCGTCTATGATATCTGTCTCTATATTATCTGCTTTCCCTAAAGGCCTCATAATGAAATGGAAACATAAATACCCCGTGTGTTATATTAATTTGTCTTAACAACTCTTTTTATAGAGATCATCTCGAGAGCTACACAAGTGACTATACGATGCAAGTATTGGTTGGATACTCGGTCGTATACATATTCATGCAGACTTTCATGATTCCAGGAACAGTATTTATGTCTTTGTTAGCTGGGGCTCTTTTTGGTATATCTAGAGGTTTGGCTCTAGTTCTCTTTACTGCAACCGCTGGTGCTTCATCTTGCTACTTCTTATCAAAGCTGATTGGTCGTCCGCTCGTCTTTTTGCTGTTTCCTGATAAAGTAACTTTTTTCCAAGAGCAGGTGATGATTTCGTTTCTGTGAAATAAAATGTGTATCCCATTCAGTCCACATTTCTGATACTCCGTATTTATCTTGTTTCCTTTTATAGGTGGCAAAAAGACGTCAAAACTTGCTCAATTATATGCTTTTTCTCAGAGTAACACCTACACTGCCTAATACATTTATAAATTTGGCTTCGCCAATTGTCAATGTGCCTTACCACATCTTCTTCTTGGCAACGTTCATAGGACTGATTCCAGCTGCTTATGTCACAGTCAGAGTAAGTATCCCTCAATATCTGAGTTTTATTATCCTAATTTTGCCCACATGAATACATGATGCTGGTTCACTTATTCTCTCTAGATTAAGTAACTTGTAGTCGCTCGCTCCATCTCATTTGTATTGTCCCCTTTCACTTTTATGCTCTAAAAATATAGAGTTTGACCAAAATATTCCCACAACATACAATATAGAATCATTACGGCTTTTAAAAATGATAATGTGAAAATCGTTACGTTTTCTGATAAATCAATATGATAAACTTTCCATTGTATATCCCTACATTTATTTGGATTTGGAACATTAATGGTAGCCGTTGTCATCTCCTCATCGGTTGAGCACTAAAGTCAAATAGAGAGAATAAAGTTGGGAAGGCGGTTGTCTATATTTTATACTAGCTGTTTATATTTTCTTATGCTTAAGAGTTGCAGTGTATAGTGGTGTCTTTCCTTCTTTTCTAGGGGTTTCTCTTGAACACCCTCACCTCAAAACCTGCTTCCCTCCTCACCATCTCTGCCACTGACTTCCACCATACTCTTACATCAGAAGAGAAAATGAAATCGAATTAGGTTCTTCCTACACTTTATGCTTCTCTTCTCACTGCATACTTGCTTCGCTTTTCGTCGATTATTTCTGGGTAACTTTCTTTTTTTCTCGTATTCAACTTATATCCATCTTCCTTTCAGTCCATTCCCCCAACATGATTGAAGGATTTTATTGGACAGCCAATAGGGTGATATTCCAATGCGGAATAGATTTCAAATAGTTTTCATGCCTCATTTTCTAATTTAATCTATTTTCAGTTTTAGGGAGAATTAGAGCAAATAGTCTTCTCAGAGAGTGTTTTACGTACAGAAATTGTGAGACGTAAAATAAATAAGGCTGAATCATATATTAACGAGTAATTAGTGAAAGGCATGCTCTAAGGCCTGTTGTTTTTAAGAATTTGTGGAACCTGAGATTGATTGATTAAACTCAAATTGGGATTTATATTGCCTGAATTTCAAATGGGATATGGATTCATGTTAAAGTTTGTGCTTCCTAGTGCATTTTTCCAGGGATCTCATTCTTTTGTGGTTGACAGGCAGGAATAACTCTTGGAGAACTGCGTTCAATTGGCGATCTCTATGACTTTCACTCTATCGCGACTCTATTCCTGATTGGGATTGTCACAGTAACCCCAACATTAATGAACAAGAACAAACCGGAGCCAACTTCATGATCACTTAAGGCTGACATACCACAATGATCTCGTCGTTATCGTGATTTCTGCTGTACAGTTCTTAAGAAACCAATAAGCAGCTCGGTTTTAGAGGTACTCGACTTGGCACAGCTAAATTGAATTGAAAGGGGTGTGTGGAGAGGAAATGAAGGATG
>JAGPOY010006451.1:4794-15102 GCA_018983105.1 Silene uniflora | reverse complement strand
AACCATTATAGTTCAATACAACAGTTAGGGAGTTGTTACGCTATTTCAGTTGTATACAACAGTCGCTTGAAGCCCTTGGAAGGTTCATCACATCCTTGTTTATCTCTACTTCGTCCTTCATTTCATTAGAGCAACGCCATTGGCGAACTCTCTTGGCCACAATCAATTTCTTTACGAATCTCGCGTTTCTAAGAAGATACCCTAGAAGTAACAACGAACTCCCTTCGCCACAAAAGTTATTGCACATCAAGCTGTTGCAGGAAATGGAAATGAAGAAGAACGAAATAATCAAGGAAACGTTATGCACGCTCCATTAAAACACCTACAGTACCATTAGAAATGCGACCACAAACTAATCCAAATGTCAATGCAATCAAAACTATTGATCAATGGCAACGGAATTAAGTTCCTTCATCAGAGTAGTGTTTATTAGACATAACAAAGCCAAAATTAACTACAGTTTCAAAATAGAAGCATTCTTCAGTAACGGAAGAACTATTGAAAGCCTCGGAAAAATCAGCAGAGCTGTATTACAAGGAGTCGGGGAATGATCGAAAGTTGAATGGAGGCCTTAATAAACACACATGGCTACAACCGCATTCCACTTGAATCAGCTTGACAGGACATGAATCAGGGATCGCGGGTATAACTGGACATGACGATTGACGATGGATCGCAGTAGACGCAACTAAGCTCCTGCAGAACAAATTCATCAGAGAAACTCTATATACCTCAATTGAGTCCGAGGAAAGACATAAAACTGTTGTTTGATACGCAGCTGCAGTTAGAACTTCAAGGTCATAATCAAGTGCATCTTCACAGTAATCGACTTTATCGTGGTCGAATCCCAGGTCGGCGGTGACAAGAGAGCACGTGTCGTTCCATGAAGGAATGATTCTCACGCCAAAATTGGAATCGTAAGATAAATGCACCAAATTAGGGGCGTCAATCTCGAATAATCCCTTCTCAAAACAGCAATTATCTACTTCTAGGATTTTCAGTAGTCCAAAAGAAATAATGACATGACCACTATTATCACATTTGGAAGACTTGAGAGTAAATTGTTCAAGCAGTTTGCAGCCGGAAAACAATCGTTTAATTGAATCATACTCGGAAAAATCGACATTCTCCAGGTGAAGGATCTTCAGTTTTAGCAAGAAGGCTGGTAAAGAAAGTTTGATTTCACTCCCGTAAACTCTCAATTCCAATCTTACCAGTGTTTCACAAGTTACGATGCTATTGGGGAGCGAATGTTCCTTCTGTACACTAACTTGATAATGAAGATCCTGAACTCCCTTCTGTACAGCAGTAGTAACCCATCGATTGATATCCGAATTATCATAGCTGGTGCGACAGACTAGGCGAAATTTATTGATAGGTGATGTTTTGTGCAAGTTCAAAACTTCATCTTCCGAGCTAATTCTGTTTCCTTGCATTCTTTCGTACTACCAAAGAACGGTTCATCATTGAAAAAAAGGCATGTCGTCAGTGTAAAAAGGTACCGCCATCTTGTTGATAGAACACTTGTGATCACAGCACACTTTGTTGGTAGAAACGAAAGCATGTGACCGAGCAGTTCATCAGGTAATGCACTGATCCTATCCAAACAATTCCACTTTCTGGTTGCTGTAAATGTTTACCAAGTTTCATAGATGACTCCATAGCCTTTGCACGTCGCTACCTGAAAGTATTCCAGGTCGAGTTATGGGATAAGTCGATAACCATGCTCGATAGTACATTGATATATAAGAGAACCAGGGGTCATGACAGGGGGATAACAGTCAGACGAGCCATTAGACCACCCCGTCCAGTCTACCAAAAGAAAACAGGTATGAACAATATATTTTCGAACTTTATCAAAGCCATCAGGGTCCGGTAATTGTACGTCCTAACCTCTCTAGACTTTCTTTTTTTTGGGTGTAAAGGGAGCCACAAGGCGATTTTGATATTGACGAGGTTTTAACCCAGGTCCTGAGTATAAGATAATAAGAATTGGTGAGGATGAATGATAATTCTATTGAAGAGGGTATTACATATTTATAGTTTTCACAAGAGAATAAGATCTAACCTAATTGCTCTAATTACAAAGATATGAGAATATACTTTTCCTAATGTGCAATATACATACAATAATATCTTTGACGATAATATTTACTGATGCTAGTTGTCTTGACGGGCAAGGCTAGTTGAGATGGGCTGGATATGGCTAATACTGAGCACCACATCTCACGACGTTACCAACTAAGCTAGTTAACGTCTGCCCTAAGCCCCTAAACCCTCTAGACCGCTAGTATGTGAGACACACATACAATCAATGTTAGCCTATAGAATAAGCACCCGATTCGAGGGCGGCAGGACGATCCAATTCAATACACACTTTTTTTGTTATTGAACTAAACATTTTACATCCACAAAGAATTAAGTATTAACCGTAAGATGGGGTATAATACAACAAGCTTGTATACCAAATATCTATATACGGCATTCAATCATACACCATGGGACGGATCTGGGACTTGGATAGATAAACAAAAAAAAAATCAACTAAAATGTACTCCGTAAATAATAATAAATCGTCGGGCTTGTATAAGATGGGAACACATACGTTTTACCAAATACGGAGTACAAGTTACTCCGTATTTAATTGCTCAAAACAACATGATACGGAATAGAAATAGACCCGAAATAATATATTCAAGATTCAACCATAAGCAATAATATAAGTTGAAAATCAGGAGAAATTATTGTATCTCATACCTTGAGTAGTGATTGCAAGTAATGTGATCTTGACGTAGTGGTTAAGATTGAAGTATTCCGTAAATCGCCTTGAAATGTAATTTGAAATTTGAAGGCGCTATTGTCATGTGAGACTACTGCTGATAGTGGAGTAGGAAAATAGCAACTGCTATGGATTGCGGTTACGGCTTATATTTTCCCGCCTATATAAAACCCTCGTAGCCGCTTCTAAAACTGTACCCTTGAATGATGCAAAACGATTTTCAGCATGTCTTTTCGACTTCCAATATTAGAAAATAAACTAGTTAATTAAGTTTAATTAAGCTTATGACGGGGTCAAAATAGCTACTACTTTCATAAATAAATAAAACAAAATCAAAATGTCTCAATATTCACAAAACACTTCTCTAATTTATGTATGCAAGTGACACGTATTTGATCTTAAACGGATATATTCGTCTTCAAAAAAGACTTTTTGTATTATTAATACACAAAATGTTGTGTATAGTATATTGTATACTCTTTGTTAATCAATACATACTAGTTGTAAAGCCCGTGCCATGCACGGGTCTTGAACAATGTCTCCACATTATATTTCAAATAAAAGTATGAAAAATAAGATGAAATGTTAAACACTTATAACTCTTAATTGATTGTGTTGTGTTATATCCAACTGAATTTTTTTGTGACTGTTTGAAAAACTTAATTAATTAGAGTCCGTTCAAGATATTTGGAGTTTTAACATGGTGATACAATACACTTATTATACAACCGGTTGTATAGCCTTTTTTCCTATATATATATTTTGAGTTTTGACAATCAAATTGACATGTGTTGTGATAAAAAAATACCCATTGTCTGAAACTCGTGATAACCTCTTCTTATATATCATATAAGGGTTCAATTAAATGTTAATTTTAGTGACTATGTTATAAGTTAAGATAATGTAAGCAAGATTAATTGTCATAAGAGTAGACAATGCCAAATCACGATGAACTGTTATTTATCTCAGTGAGATAAAAATAATTTATAAAAACGTTTTGACATTTGAATTTTCAAATGAAAACACCAGTTAATAGACTATACAACTATTTTATAATTGATTGGATAATTTTCGATCTTTATAATACTTTATTTGAGCTTAAATGTTCAATTTTTTAGTTTTATTAGAAAGAATTTGAGCTCATTTATATTAATATTGAACTCAAAAAATCATCATGAAACTCAAAAATTATACATATAACCTCAATTTGATTTATATTTGATATCGAAAAATTAAAATATAACTAAATAATCCATTAGATGTGTTATGGTTGTGCAATGCTCTTATACAACCACTTATATAATCCTATTTACCTGAAAACACCATTTCTATTTTCATCTAATAACATTGTATGTACTTTATTTTCAATTAATAGACTATACAACCACTTGTAGTACAATTGATGGTGTAGAATCCGAGCTTTATCATTAAATTTTGAGTTTTGGGTTACAGTCTGAGCTATACACTAAAGTTTTTGCACTCTCCCACTTAAACATAAAATAAGAAAAAATAAGAAAATTTAAAAGAACTCAGAAAAATTGCACATAAACTCAATTAGATATAAGTTGGTTGTACAATACTATTATATTACTGGAGGTATAGTAGTTTATTAGAGGAGTGGAAAATTATAAAATAACATTTTTTTTAGTTTCCCCTCCCTTTATTTCCTCTTATTTACTTATTTACCCACGCGAAAATGTTGCTGTATATTTGTAATAAAATAATGTAATTTGGAATTTTTTTAATCTTTTTGAAATTTGAATCATTATATTAGTACAGCATAATAATGTTACGGAGTACTATTCTATTTATGGGATTTTATACATGGCACCTTGCGTTTTTTTTTATTTCTACGTAGTACCCTTCAATAACTATTAAAAACATCATTGTTATGCCTGAACTTTAGGAAATGTTCATAAAATACCCAAATTAATAAAATTCGAGTTTTCTAACAGTTAAATTTAATAAAGAAAATATGTTTAAGAATATGTAAATAGTATTTGTGATGATTAATATTAGACAAATTATTGCTAAAAAATCAATAGAATGTGTAGAAACTAAAATATTAAAATGGCGAAATAGAGCATTTTGGGTATTTTAAACAGTTTTCATTAAATTTAGGGGTACCATCAATGTTTTCAAAATATAAGGGGTATCACATAGAATTCTTAAAAATATAAGGGTATCACGTAGAAAACCTTTTATTTATTTATTTTTATCAAGATGTGAGATTTTAACTTTATCAATGGACTCAGAAGTCAATAATAATTAATTCCAACTTAATTGTATCGTACAATGTTAGCAAGTACTCTCTACATCCAGTCATTTGTTTATTTTTGATTAAAATATCCCTCACAAATAATAATAAAGAAAACAAATAAACAAATAAGTGCAACGGACGAAATATGATCTACAAAGTAGTTTGGTTATTGTGTCGTTATATAATAATAATTGCGAAATACCCAATAGTAAAGAGCTTTGTTCTAAATTATTGATAGGAGTATAATTTTAATTATATGTAGTATTAAGCTCCTAAATGATCATGATTTTACTTACTCAACTGATCTTTCATAAGACGGATATCTAGATTAATAATAAAATGGGTTAAGAAATACACCACTTGTGTGAATGAGATAAATATTTTGTTAGGCTCTAGGCATTTTACTTTTGTCTCATCTAGTATGTTTGACCAGTTTTAAGCTTAAAACCAATGTTATTAGGATTGGGATTTTACGGATTGATGGAGTGAATTCTCCTTTTTTTTTTAACACCTTAATTATACATATGAGCAATAAATATGCCAAAATAACATAATCCACCTTTAAAGTTGATAAGAATACAAAATAAAATATGTACAAAGACGTTGTAAAGCACTTCAACATATCATTTTAAACTATTGGAATCGAAAATATATACATGTCATATAAAATACTTAAGTCAGATAACAATTAATTTATACAAATATCTGGATAATACGATATATTGGATATCGCAAATCAACTTCCAAACCAATAAAGACCACCTAATAAAATTCATCAATGTGAACTATGCGAAAACAATTACGGAGTATTAGAATTGTACTGTATGCTTTTAAGGTCTACGTGTATATATTTGATGTGAATAGTGTCATTTAAAAATGTTTAACATGATTATTATTAAAAATTGAATTTAATAACATTAACATCTACTTATATTATTAGGATAACTTATTAAATTTGTTGTAAATCTTAAGAAACCTACTCTTATTAGGATAACTTATTTATTTTCTTAAGTTTTCGGAAATCCACTTTTATTAGGAGAATTTTTTTTATATTATTATTACGATACTAAATTTGTTTTAAATATTAAGAAATATACTCTTATTAGGATAATTTTATTTTAATTGTTAAAATTTATTAAAATTTACTTTAATTATTAAATCTGTTTCAAAATCTACTCTTATTATAATAATTTTATTCTAATTATTAAAACCTGTAGCCAATCATATTGCTTGAAAAGTTTCTACTTTATATATATGTATTGATATATAAAGCAGAAACTTTTCAAGCGATATGATTGGTTAGAGGTTTTGTTCAATAAATAAAATTATCCTAATTTATCCTAATAAGTGTAGATTTCGGGAAAAAAAATTAATAAAATTACCCTAATTAAAGTATAAAATTATCCTAACAAGAGAACATTTCAAAAAAATTTAATAAATTACCCTAATTAAAATGGATTTCTTAATATTTAAAACAAATTTAATAAAATTATCCTATTGTAAGTAGATCAAATATATTTTAATAACATTATCCTAATATAAGTAGATTAAAATTATCAAATAGATAATAGACATCCACAATAGCAGTCCAAATTATTGTTTGTATACATTTGTAGTTTGTATTCTCGCGTCAAAATTCAAGAAGTTGACGGATGAATAAAGAACTTATTTGATTAAATACATTTTAATTTTAATAAAATTATCCTAATATAAGTAGATTAAAAATATCAAATAGATAATAGACATCCATAATAGTTCAAGTTATCGTTTTTATTTTTCCCTCACTTATGGTCTCATACATTTGTAGTTTATATTCCCGCGTCAAAATTTAAGAAGTTGGCGGATAATTAATGAATTTATTTGATTAAAGTGTTATGTTAAGATAGCGTAGTATGTATAATCTTACGTAGTTACACGAAACATAAATTACGGTTCCATCAAAATATAATCATTAATAATCACTGGAGTGTGTGTGTATATAAATAAACAGTAGGTCTCTTGAGAGACCGTCTTTCACTAAATTAGTGATACCTCCATATAAAACAATTAACGTATCTATATATGTTGCCTTTTTTGTTTTAGTAATTTACTCTTTATAAGAAAAGTAGAATTTGACAGTTTGGACAACTCAAAGCTTTTGTGTAGCAATGGAGCAGCTTATAGTAATTTTCATTTGATGGATTGATGATCAGTTATAGACTCATGCATTAACCTAGATTTCGAATAAGAATAGTTTGAAAGAGTCTCAATAGTTTAGACTACTTATTATTTACTACTTAATCTTATTCAGTCTATAATTTTCATTTCTCTAATATATGTGAGGAGTATTATAATGAAAGGGGAACTATAGGTTGAATTAGAGGGAGTACCTCTTTCTAATGAATTTAGACTAAAAATTCTAGATCAATCTAATTACTATCTCTTTCTAAGGAATTTTGATATTTAAATTTTTTGTTTTCATGATGTTGATTAGTTTGTCTTTCAGCATATAGTTGTTTATACTATTTATTTAATATACATGATTTAATAATTTTTGTTTATATAGTGGTGTGTATATATTTACAGAAGAGGTTCTATGAGATTTTTTTTAAGAAAAAATACACTATAATAATCAACAAGGAAAACAAAAGCATTATTATAACAACATTTTTTTTGTGTTATTTTTAAGGGCTTGCTTGGTTTGAGGGTAAAAGAAGGGAATGAATAGGGGAGTGATAGGTAGGGTTCATTTTTCATGGTTGGAATTGGAGTAATTATTCACCTCCTGCTTCTATTACCCTCATGAAAGAGTAATACATTAGCCACCCTCCCCGTAGGTAAGGAAGGAAGGAAATCATCCACTCATTAATCATTACCTTTATATGCCAAGCCAATCATCCATGAACTCATTACCCAAGTAATTAACTTCCCGAGTAATTATCACCCAATTAAAATTTACCCCCAGACTGATTCCATGCAAGCCCTAAAAGAAAATAAAACTAATTGAGAAAAAGTGACAAATAAATGTCTGATTATACTTTATTGCACATTAAGCGAAACATATAAGGCTAATTTCCATTTAAAGAAATTTACGGGGCCTCATTGCGTGCACATCTGCGCAACTTTGGGAGTAACTTGCTACTTGACTCCTTAATTATCTTAACATTAAAAGTTTAGAATTTTATTTATAAGCTTCAATATAATCAAAGCAAGTAATTGTTTAAATATATTTATATCACACATCTATTTCATGAGCCGTTGGTTTTGACATTGCATGCCTTAACTTAACACCTCTCATTATCTCTCTCTTTTTTTTTTTTTCTTTTTTTTTTAGAATAATATATTTTCACCTATATTTTAATCGGGTGTGACAATCGTCTTAGTTTAAAACGGGTTTTAAATAAAAAAAATAGTGTTACATGAATCACGTACTGATATTTCTCAAATAGCAGTAAGACTATGGCCCTGTTTGTTAAACAACTGGTTAATATCGGAAGAAGCCGGTTGCAAAAGCTAATTATGTTTAGTCGATTATATTTAGTGGGTTTGACCAAAATATATAATTAGCAGAATTTGTTAATGGTGTTTGGTAATCAGCAGTTTCGGATTAATAAATTGTTTTTTTTTTTTTTTTTTTTGTAAAATGACTAATATGGTCATCAATCAATTATTTGTAATTATGATAACATATTTTCTCAAGAATAAATAAATGAAATTACTTTTCCCATACGAATTTTACTCTTTCACACACACTTTTTCATAAAATTTCCATATCACATTTTTCCACCATTTTCCTAAACATATCCAAATTAACTCTTCTATATATATCTTTCTCTAATATTGAATCTAATTACTCATAAAACTTGAACAATCGATTATAATTCTCCATTGAAAAATGACAAGGGTAATATTGTAAAATTCGTATGTGAAATAGTAAAATCCCTATGCGAAAAAACACACCCCTTTAAATATTATCTCATCTACTGATTGAATATACTTCTATGAGAAGCATGTTGTAAAATATTAGATTACACTTGAATCTGCTGAGTGAGAAGTATGGAATAATTTTAAAAAGTCTTTTAATGCTCAACTGTCTTAGAATTTTAGGGATGTTCACAAGATAATTTTTACGGGAAACTTTAATACTACTTTTTTTATCTATTAATACGGCCCAGGAAATCTCGGTACCACCCAAATTTTTAAAAGTAAATAAATTATAATTATAAGACGTTTAAACCTTTAGAAATTAGAGAGCGAGATTATACGTATGGGCCGGGCATTGAAGTAAGTTGTTATTTCAGAATTGACGTTTGGCTAATAATTATTGGGTAGAATTAGCGTTAACTATTTGACTCCTTTTAGTGACTTAGAAATGTATTAGGATGAGTAATTCGGTTAATCTAGAGTTGTATTTCGTCGCATCGAGCCTCGTTTATAGACAGGATTTGAAATTTGTTCTTTGTAGTAGTTAATTTATAGCTTGATGTTCAATGACAGTTTATAGGACAGATATCACAAGATATTAGATTTTCCAACATTAATAGACTTATTAGTCTTTTATATTAAGATAGAGGTAATGCGAAGATATAAATACTAAAATTTACTTATTATTATCAACTAATACATACTTTCTCCACTTCACTTTGATGTTCCCATTTACTTTTGAGGGAGAGTTTTTAAACTTTGACCTTGAATACGCTAAAAAATATAAAATTTCGCAACATAATTCTTACATAACTACATCTGTTATCGAAAAATCTTTTACAAAAATATATTTTTAATAATAATTAATAATGTTAATAATGTACAAGTATATAGTTAAGTATGGTCCAAGTTTCGTCTAGAGACCGTGAAAAAGAAAATGGGAAAATCAAAAATGAAGGGGAGGAAGTAGCTTATTTAACAAAGCTTAAGAGAACCATTCATGAGGTAGGTCTCATTACTTAATTATGTTTTAAGCAATATAAACAGGCCTTGTGCATCAACGGTACTAGCGCCCGTACATCGTACGGGCATTCCACCTAGTCTACTAATAACTTCATATGTAAAGATATAGACGGGAGTGGATTGCATAAGAGAATGATATTTATTGAGTTGTGATTCTAAGATTACAATAATGCTCTATATATAATACTAGAGCAATCAAGACATATATATAAAGTAGAAACTTTATATGAAAATATTTTTTAAAAATAATAAGAAATTAAATCTAATTTTATTAGGATAATTTTATTAAATTTGTTTCGAAATCTACTTATATTTGGATAATTTTATGAATTTTTTTTTTTAA
>JAGPOY010006450.1:7057-20568 GCA_018983105.1 Silene uniflora | reverse complement strand
ATTCCTTGCGCCAACAATATATGTCTAATACCCTCTACTCCCAGGCTTTGTTTGGATACAAAATATGGAGGGAAAGGGGAAAGAGGGAAGGGAATGGGAGGGGAAGGGAGGGAAAATAATTTGTCTTATAGGAGGGAGATGGAGGAACCTGTCTCCCTTAAAAACCTTCCACATCTCTCGACCTCTATTTTGCTACCCAGACAAAGGAAACTGTCTCCCTTCAAAACCCTTCCCTCCAAATCCCCTTATACAATCAAAGGGTTAATGTGCCTATACTATCCATCTTTTTTACTCCCTGAAATCAGCTAAAAAGATCGACAAAACCATACTTGACTTTTCCAGCAATTACTCAAAGAAATCGCCGATAGAATAAAACTCGTACACAATACACTTAGTTTCAGACGTTTCAGTCATTTAATCACTGAGACCCCAGATCCCAATTCATAAAGACAAGCAAAATTCCGCGCTTCACACTAGGAACAACCTTAGCAATATATAGTGAAGACATTGTTGCGGCAATCAGAAGAAATACCCCTATCAAGTTATCACACTCAATGGTCGTCATAACCTTCTCTAAAACACCATTTTTAAAACCCCAGAATTCTGAAGAACCCACAATTGATTGCTGGCGAAAACTACACACTAGAAACTGCTACTCCTTCTCAACTGGCTTTTTGACATTTTGCATTTTTCGGCGAGGGGAATTTTGAACAAACGTAAAGAATCAGTTGAACAACACGGCATAAGAACTAATACCAGAACATTCATTAAGTAAAAATGTGCAATTCAAAACTCAAAAGAAGTAAATAAACCAATTCAACAACCAGATTGCAGTTACAGCTAATTAATTCAGCTATTTCATCAACACTAATTACAGAACAAGAAATAAAAAAGCTCATAATTTTACAAAAATTACTTCCTAATTAATCAAACCCAGAAAATTAAAAGGACAAACGATCAAGAAACCCTAAAAACTGGGGATAAATCTAAGAACAAATTAATGGGAAAAATGGGAAACCTCAGAAGCAGCAAGGCGATTGGCGAAGTTTCTATTAGAAATTTGGCCAATTTCTCTTTGCAAAACATCCACAATTGTCTTATCACGACCAATTTTAGGGTTCTTCACACCCATCTTTGCCTCAATTGAAGGGTTCTTCACACCCATCTTTGGCTCAATTGTAGGGTTCTTCACACCCATTTTTGCCTCAATTTTAGGGTTCTTCACACCCATTAAGAGGGTTAATTTTGTTTGGTTGATTGTTTGATCGAAAAGCAATTGAATTGAATGCAAGCTGAATTCTCCTATTTGGAGTGATTAATTTTAGTACCCGTATTCATTAAACGTAAAGAATCAGTTGAACAAATGTCAGGAAAGTTGATTTGGGGGATTTTTGGGAGTTTAGGAGACTCTTTGATTTACCTGGAGCCGTTTACGGGTCGTTCTCGTTAGATTTGGCATTTTTGGCCTGTATATTTGCAGTCGATAGTCCTTCGGTCCACTTATCTGTCCCAAACCCGCTAATTCATTTGTCAAGTGATCCAAATTTCGATGCAATAAAATGCGCTGGGCAGCACCGATCCACGGAATCGACAAAAATTCTTGAACCTGACCGGATTACAAAAATTCCGGTCCAGGAGGACCAAAATTTGTTAATTCATGCCTACCTTTTCAAATTCCGGTCTATTGGAACGGATTAGACTAATTGGACCGGAAAACAGAATCTTAGAAAATGGTGGACCAGAGACCGAACCAGAATTTTTAGTTTGGTTCCGGTCCACTAGATGCCGGTCCGGACCGGATTATGTCCACCTCTAAATCCAACCGATGTTCAATCCAAACTCGTATTTGATCACCTATACTATACGCATTTCTTCATTCCATATACTATTCATCTTTTGTTTTTCATATTTTTTATATTCGTATTTGTTTTCATAACATATGTCAAGGATTAAAAAAATGTAACCACTCTTATATTTACATGTTTAGTAAAATGAATAATATAGGGAGTACATTAATAGAGTAAAATGAATAATATATGGACCGGTCAAATCCGTTAGATAGAACAAAAATAGAACGCCTATAGAATAACAAGCTTACATTGTCCTGCGAAGCCTTATACTTCGTATTTCTCTAAAACCACTACCTTTACTTCTGCCGAATCGAGTACACAACGTGAAAGGACTCGTGAATCGTGATCATACTTAATACTGCTCAACACAGAAAGTTAGAGAGATGGAAAAAATATTTTTAGGCACAAAAATGAAATTTACAAGAAAACCTGTAAAACATCAAAATACCTAGAATTAACTATTTCTATCACAATTAAAACCAAGGCATCCACCATATATACATTTTGCCAAGATTTTTATGAGACACTGCCTCAGCAATTAATCGACGAGCTTGGCCTTCAACAGCTAAAGGCAACGACGGTGCTGCTGCTACTCCCACCACAACACCTTGCAACCTCGCCTCAATGTTGCTTATGGCTCGCTGCAAGTCAAGAGCATGGGTTTCAGTGATGATTCAAAGTTATATATTGCAACTGTAGGTTGTCAACAGCAGTCAGATTCACTTTATCTGTGTTTGCTTATTAGCATACTTTCTAATTGGCAACTTCGGATAAAATAAAGTTTCAGTGCAGCAGCCAGCAGATGGTGTGTAATTAGTATGTAACTATTATTGCTCGCCGAAATGTAGTTCAATATGTAATTCAAAGTAATTATGCGAGAATAGAACAGAATTAGGAAAACAATAAATATGATTATTCTGGGACACAATTCACACAAACTCCTTTATAGCAAAACGAACAAGCAACCTACTCTCGGAAGTAGAAGCCACATTTACAATTTACATGGTGTAACTCAGAAATGCAGAAGACAATGTTCTTGTCGCACCACGATTTTAGAAAAACACCCATTTTCATATGGCAAGTGAAAAAAGTTGTGTAACTAGGTATGTTGCTTGTGCATCAAGCTGGTTATTATGCAAATTTCATTGATAGAAGCTGTTGGTTCATTTCAGCTATAAGTTGTGTTCCTCCTTACCGTCTCTAGGGACTCTCTTCATCTTGGGTTTATTTACCAACCAAAGTGTGAGATAAGATCTCCAATTAAAAAAGATGAACATGAAGAAAAGTAAATCAAACCTGGGCATGCGGATTCTGAACTTCCACTCCGCTTGATTTGTGAGACTTTGTCCACTCTACAAGCGGATCATGGATAAAGGTTTCGAGAACGCTCATTAGAGTCTCCCTATGAGTCCTGAGAATGGAAAGAGTGATCTCACAGACCTTCAGGAATATGCCCTCATATCCGGTAATTCCTAGTCCATCAATCATGTTCTGAACATGCATCAGAAATGTTTAATCAGAACTCATGAAGTATTATGTAATCTTTTGAACAAGAATCAAAATTAGTCTTTCTCAAATAAAACAGAAATCAGGCACATAGGCCACTGAAAGCCAGAATTCTAGATGTGAATCCCTGGTGCTTAACTCACCTGGGTCAACCTGAAAGGCACAAGTTCAGGCTTCTCCAACAGCAGGCCTTTGTCAAATAAGCAGCTAAAGTCAACATGGACACAATCCCCAGTTGTAGAATCAAATAAAATGTTCTCGCCGTGCCGATCCCCAAGTCCCACTATATGACCAACCATGGACCAAACGGCAGTAGTATGTGCATAAGCAACCCTGGCTCTGAACCAGGCTGCTGGCTCCGTAAAGGTATTTACAAACCATCTGTGGAAAACGGGGGGAAACATTGGAAGAATTTTGTTCTTCAGCATCTCATCTTCTGAGATTTTTCCTTGGTACTGATCATAAATCCGCTTTATTTGAGGATTAGTCTTCTGTCGATCAAATTTTCTGATTGTTATATATATGTCTTGAAGAATGTGCCGAAGACCGCGAGTGTGAGGCACCCATTCCACCATACCACAATCCTCGGTCAGAGGAATCACTGCAAAGGTTCGAATATAGAGCTTCCTGCGACGACTTTCAGCACTCTTTGATAGTAAGCGGTTTATCATAGCATTAAATTCCATCATGCGGGCATCCTTCCTGAGGTCGTCTTTGGGTTTACAAAGAAAGGCACGCTCAATGCCATCACTTCCAACAAAAACTACCTGCAGAAGCAATCTATCTTTCAGTGTACTACGGGCAAATTTATAACATTGACTTATAGAGGCATAGCGTAAATGATGCTGAAACTTAAGGATCAGACTAACAATACTGCCTATAACTAATGTGCTCTGATTTCACAATCGACTTGAAAGGGACACAAAACAAAGTATTTTATCAAGAGACAGAAAGCAGGTTTAACTGTCTGATGTTATCTTTTGTAGGAAAATATGTAGAATTTTACGTGAAATTCAATGGAAGTTAATTCTGACACCTTCGAAAGGGGAGGAAATAATGCCTCTCAACCTCGCTACAAAGAAATATGATCTTCCACAGCTTAAATGTAAAGTATCCAGGAATTATATGACCAGTTGACTACAATATGAAACACCAAAGAGGACTCACTTTCTTCGGTCGTTGAAGAGATGAAAGAATCTCTGCTTCACCAGCTATTCCAACTATTGTCGGAAGATCAGTAGATGAAAAGATATCAGATGAGTTTGTAAGAGTTGAATCACAAGCGGGCAAATTAGCAGTTAGAGATTGCTGAATGGGCATAATAATTCCCAGAGGCATCATTCTCTTAAGATCACTGAATTCAGTTAAGATGTTGATTGTCCTTGACTTTGACTGGCCTGCATGGAAGCACAATCTAATAAGATGATCAATTAGTTTGGCAAACTGACCAAACAAGTCACTGTGACTGCTGTCCACGCTGGACCCCTTGCGTGCTGCTTGCAAAATTTCAGCAGCTGCATGCTTCCTTGAAGGGACGGCAGATTTGGAAACAGCAGCCATAAGCCATAAACCTTGCTGAGGATACTGACGTAGTACCAAAGTGATAATGTGTTTAACCAATCGAACGATCTCTTCATTTTGGTGGCAGATTCTAGAAACCAACTGTGGTAGAACAGTTAACCATTGATAAGCCGGCAAATCCTTCAAACAGCCACGCATGATACTCCTAACCTGCATTAGCAAAGTTAAGCAGAGTGGTTTAGCACTGAAAAGCATTAGGGAAAGACAACAAAAAGAACAGCCAGATTACTACCTTGTCATGAACTTTCTTTAGTTCTTCATTTGTCGATGAACCGCCTTGCTGATATAAACTTCCAAAGTCAAACCACAGGGTCAATAATCTAGGAAGTGCCTGGAAAAGATTCTTGTGACCCCTGTGAAGACCTTTTGCATAAAACAAAAGCACTTCAGGAAGATAAACCCACCACGGCTTTTCAGTGTTCACATTAATAGAGACAATAGCAGCAGCAGCGGGCTTCCTAGTGTTAGCCTCAACATTCTCCACCTGACGTTTTCTGGCATCAACCAATACTTCATCACAGTATTTAGCAACATAGAAGTAACCTTTCTCCCACTTAGGTTGCAGTTCCCTCACTCTAGAATAAAGACTCATCACATCTTCTTTCTGCTTTTGACCAGTATAATGGATCCATCTTGAATACAGGAGAAGGGTCTTTGCTATATTTTGGTTTTCATTCTGTGGCTCGTTATCGGGTTGTGGGTTCGCTGGAACCAGGCAAAGGCTAGTTATTGATGATATTGCAGCAGAACCAACAACTTCCGTAGGCATGTTTAAAAGAGTCTGCTGAAGTTCAGCGATTGCACCCTCAGATCGCTTCATGCTCCATAAAAGCTTTGCTTTTTCGATGTGAACACTAGGTGCACCAGAAGACTTTGCCTCAAGAATTGCTCGATTGGCAGTCTCATAGTGACCAGCAGCGCGACATAGTTTAGCATACTGAAGCCAACAGTCTCCAACTTGAGCGCCAAGACCACTGGCACTGAAAACAAATCTTCTAAAAGTTAAAAGTGGCTCCCTTGCCCAGAGAGATGGTTGCGTGAATCTTAGCCTGCACTCCCAGCTCTCCATTGTTTTCATGAAGGCTGGATCATCAAGAAGAAAACACTTGTTCATGAATGACTCCCCTTCAAGCATAGCATGAAATTCTTCCAATTCTTTCAGCAAGTGAAGCTTTACTATAAATGGGTAAGCACGTGTATAGGAGTCCATTCCAGCGGCAGCTAGTGGAGCTATCAGAGCTTGCTTTGACAATGCAATTTTCTCTTCAACCCCAAACTTATCCTTTTTCATAATTAATCGAAGGATCTTTGCAATATCCATGTCAAACGAAGCATTGCTCTCAGAGATGCTACAAAGTAAGCCCTCTTTATCTGGTTTATCAGCTCCATCAAGGTACTCATCCATCAAGTCCCACCTGCCCAGCCTCCATGCTGCCTGCACTCCTTGCATGCTCCATGTTTTGCTGTATTGAGGTATTCTAGAAACTAGTCCATCTACATGTGTTACCATTGCTTGTAGATGGCACATATTGAGTAAGCAATTAAGAACATCTGACTGCCTTTGAACTGACGTGGGTTCCATCTGTAAAGCTTGTTCACAAGAAGTCAACACCTCCGCCCAGTTTCCAGCTTTCTTGTTTATTAACAGCTGATCCTGTATGCTCACAGACTTGCGTAAGCTTGCCAACCCTGATAACCCGTCTGGCTCATCCAGACCACTATAAATTTCCATCAGGAATGAGATGTCTTCATCTTTAAAGGTGCCACTACCTTCAGCTGCCGGGTTAAATGAGCCGGATTTTTCCCTAACATGTGATTCAAAGTACATCAATGATCTAGCATAAGCTTGACACCTTAAAGATGCACTCGCAAGTGTCACTTTTGGAATTGCGGACAAAAGTTCATAAACATATTTGCATTGTGCACTACGCAGGGAAGGGTCAGTTGAGGATTTTCTACTTGTGTTACCAGACTTGGAAGCCTGTTTAGAAGACGATGAAGAAAGAGACTGGGAAAGTGCTATTTCCTGCTCTACATCATCTACCCACTGCCCCATATTGTCAAGCAAAGTAAATACAGCTTGGATGCAAACCTCACTTTGCCCAACACCTATTGCATGAACTGCTGCTCCACTATTTTCTGAGGCAGCTGCATTAAGAACTGACAAAATTTCGTCTGTAACTCCTTCACGTGCTGCCGCCGAGCCATGACAAACAACATCAAGAACAAGATATGGGAGCAGGTATATGGCTGTTTGTATATCATGGCGCACTATACCCAGGCAAGCTTTAAAAACATCGGCACGAGAGCTAGTTGAATGCACAATTAGGTTCTTAATCCAAAGAAAGATCCACTTTCTGAAAGACAGTGAAGGTTCATATACAGTACAAGACGCTGTAGAATCGGACACACTGGGAAATTGGAATCGAGAAGTTAAGCATGGTGCAATAATCTCCTTGACATAATCAGAGAAGCGATCCCACAAACGTTGACCCCTTCCACTCATTAATTGACAGTCCTTGGATCCCTTAGACCGCAGGGCTGTAACCTTCAGCTTCTCGGATTCAGAGGTCGTAGAAGAATTATCAAGAGATGCTTCACAGCCGGTAATTTCTAGAAGCTTCTGTATAGCCAGAGCAGCATTGTCTTGAATCATAGCGTCTGGGGCAGCTCTAAATGCCCTCGCTAGGTGCTTATGGATCAATTCAAAAATTAAATCATCATCTGAGCACTGAATTTGAAATCTTTGACAGGAAGCTCCTCTTATTTTAGCAGGATCAACAGCACCTAAAGCTCCAAGACAATCAGCAGAGACCATTTTCAGCCTCTGCCCTACTAAAGTCCTGGATTCTTCTGCACATCCTCTTAATAAAGACGTGATCAATGAGCTCAAAACAGTGATTTCTAAACCCATTTCAGTGCCAATTAGTCCAGCCACTTCCTCCTTTCTAAGGTTCAGTAGTTTTTTGAGCTCACAAGCAACCATATACCTAACATTTAAATTCTCATGATTCAAGCCATCAGCAGCACCTTGTAACTGATCCCTTAAAGTCATTGACCCCCTCGCTTCTTGTATCACTTTATTCACCTTCACCAAATCAGGAATGCTAGGCAATAGGGGGAACTCGCGTATATGTGTCTTCAGTATAACCTTATTCTCACAGACAAGTTCTTCCAAAATGTCAACCATCTTTTGTAAATTATCTTTTTCTTCTTCTTCTTTATCTAAAAAAGGAATCAGGGAAGCAAAAACTTGAAATATTACATGTTTGGCACTGGATGGTGACAGCAATGCCAATTGCTTGATAAAGAAATGTAACACAGAGAGACCCTCCCTCCGCAGTGACTCCTTCTCAACCGCATGCATAAGAAGTACCATAAGTTTTGGAACATTTTTGCTAAGTTGAGGACCCATCATTTTGATTAACATTTCTATCCGTTGAATGGCTTGTTTCTGCAAATACACATCAGCTGCATGAAGCATCTGCCTGTCAATGCTTTTAAGAAGCTTGACAAAGTGATTCTTTAAAAAGCCAGGAAGATCCCCACTTCCAGTCAGAACTTTGGCAACCTCTTGTATCAACTGGGGTACTCTTTCCAACCTGTATTTGAGTTAAGAGTACTTTATTTAAAATGGTGGCATAAAATGGTCATCCTAAGAATCTATCAAATGGAGGGAGCAGAAAGGGAGCACTTGAACAATACGGAGTATATAGTAGGCACATTCCGTACATTGAATTAGCAATTCAACCTCAAAAATATGAGTAAAAGAGATAATGTCAATAGAAGAAACTTTATGAGAAAACTTAATGATAGAATATATATCTTCCTTCACTTAAATTGCTTAATCCATGGATCCAAATTATAACTTCTCAATTGACTTCACACAATCACCAAGCAACACTATGACCATATTTTCTAACATTCGTATACTACTTTTTTTGTCGCGGAAGACTTTTTGATAAATATTTTATAGTCATGTTCCTACATCCGTTCACTCAATTCACCTCACTTGACTTTATCTGTGAGGAGCAAAAAGCCTAATCGGTTAATTGAGTGCAGGGAAGCAGAGGGAGTATAATTTTTCTATATCTTATATGATATAGAAGTTCTGAAAATTTGACCTCAAAAAGTCAATTAAAAGATACATTTGGGATAGAGGAAGTACAATATAACCACCCTAAGTTGTGAGCAGCATCCAAGGTTTGTAGTTTTTGTACCTTTGGCTGGTCTCATCTGGATCACTGCCGTCCACAAAGCACACTAACTCTTCCAGCAACTCAGACAATGCAGCAGAAAACAATTCTTGCTTGCTGGTTCCAGTCTGCGTAAGATAAAATTCTAACACAGAGAGCAACTCTTTACTATCAGCTCGCTGAAGAGCATAAGCAAGTACCTTAGGGATCCCATCAACAATCAATTTAAGCATGTCAATATTCAAGCAGTGGGCCAACTCATACAAAAGGACAACTGATTGCTCATCATTCTTTTGAGAGATGATGAGCTTTGGAAGAACAACTGGAATCATTTCGCTGATCAGCCCTGTGGTTTCAGTACCTAAAACAGACTCCGCAAACTCCCTAATCAATCTGCGACGAGTAACAAGTCTTGCACAAAGATACCCAAAAAGATCATTTCGAAAATGAGAAACCTTCGACAGAATAACTTTACATCCCCCTTTAAGACGCAAGTAACAAGACCGTTTGATTAACGTGGCCGCAGTCACTCTCAAGGTCATATGAGGATCATCAAGCTTGTCAACTAATAAAAGAAAACATGAGGAGAAAAGCCGACACTTCATATCAACAATGAGCAAAATCTCAGCTAGGCATTCCAGCAAAGTCTCAGTTATCTCGGCGTCTTCATTTGCTTCCAAGGCAGTTTTAATTAAGTCGAGGAACAACTGGTCCTTTGTTTCACTCTCTGGAAATAAGCAAATCAAAACAGATTCATTGACGAAAAAGCTGATTTGGGTACAGAACGCTTCCCTCAAAGACCTCTTTCTATGAAGAAGAAGAAATTCAATACATCTGATCCATTCAGATCTTGTTTTTAAGAGGGCTTTTCTCTCTACATGCAACAGAATACGATGTAGCACTTCAATGCAGGAAAGTTGCACTTCATCAGAAGAGTTGTCATAGAGAAAACTGAAAAACAAGGATTGAAGTTGAAGAAAGTCACAAACAGCAACATTATTAACACTGCTCTTCTCTGGGTCAGAAACTTTGGATAACTGAGCTTCGTCGAAAATTGCTCTTCTATCGCATTTAGAGCACCAGAATGTTTCCAAGAAAGCATCAACCATCAAATTGGACTTCTTGTCACTGCGAAGGGAACCTTTGCAGTCTTGCACATTGTTACCACCTGAATCAWGATAAAATCCRTGTAGGCATGATAAATAGCCTAATGACTTCGGGATCATTTTTCTTACTTTCTCAAGCACCTCTTCCCCAAGAAACCTAAAAATTTAGGAAAAACAGACCAAAAGAAAGGAATGTTAGCATTTTCTGTCGTATCAGATCAACAACAGCAGAGTCTATTGTTTTAGACATATCTAGCAAGCCTTGAACTTAGACACCTCTTCATATAGCAATATGAAGAATTTCAGAGTAATTAAACAATATCTTTTACACATTTTAGCAAGCAAGCAATCATCTAATGCAATGATAGCTTCAGTTAGAAATATGCAGATGCCATTGTAGCCACATCTAAATCTTTTATAACATCTGGTAGCATGAATTGTTCTCTTAGCCACACAATAAGTAACTAGCTAATACCATCTTCACTTACTTAATATGTTTTAAAACAGGTGAAAGAGCACGGAAAGCAGATGTCAGAACAATTACTGGCAATGCCCGGATAGCTTCAATTCTAACTTCTTCCACTTCGTCACGAAGACCCAATTCCAAGACACCAAGTTCAGACTCTGATTTAGGAGCAATCTTAGAAAAAATCTTAATTGCAAGACACTTCGCTTTCCACGGCTGATGGGTTTCAATGAGTTCTAAAGAATGGGTCCATGGAAGCTGAAGCAAAGATAATATCAGAGCTGCATTTCTACTATCTCTCCAGAACAGCTTCACATTTCCAGCAAATTCCCCTGGATATTGGATGACCACAAAATGTGAAAGGTAAGTCAAGAATTCATTTATAAAAACAAATGGATATACAGCCACTGCAGTTATACATAAAGTAACATTAAGGGTATATCAGGAAACAACTTTTAAGGGTAAAGGGAGGGGAGGGGGTGTTGTAGGTGCGTTTGGATACATTTTCACTTCAAATACTTCCTTTGTTGGTAGTATTTTGATTAGGTTTGGAGAAGGGAAAATAGATCCGCATTTCCCTTCTACTCCATTTGTATCCGAAAAAGAGAAATTGTATTCCTCCTTCTGTCTCCCTTTCCTTTCCCTCCAAACCCCTCCATTCCAACAGGGCCTAAGTGTTGTACATCTCTTTTTAGCCTCAATATATATGAAAGAGATGGATCAGTTATTTAGGCAGGAAAAATCAAACACCAAATGGAAAAAAGGAGAGACGGAATACATAAAGCTTGACGAATTCAAAGCAAACTACAAATGCACTTTATTGTCATAGAGTCACCCTTAGTCACCCTTCTACATTAAACCTAAACCCAGCTTCCATTTAGATTGCCAACTTTAGCTCATGTACAATAGTGGACTCACTCTAAAATGAGCAGAAGTTTGAACTATCAACTCAAATGTCTTCCATAGCATGCATGCCCTACCATGTAGCTTCTTAACAAGTACAATGATTTAATCTGGACGGTTTCATCATGTTAGATGAATCAATACTTATGCGGATTATCAAAGCCTTGTACAGCTTTATACGTAAATCTGCATCAAATCGTGGATGACAAGGAAAAAGAAAATAGAAGGCCTCCATAATTTGATTTAAATATTTCAAGAAATGGGATTCTAAGGCCCAAATTCACAGTCTCTCTACCTATACAGCTTTTGTTTACATACTTTCTAATAAAAGGGTGCTGTGCAATGCATCCAGATAATTCGTCACATCAAAGCTGATTGAGTTATTTTGATTTGCCTGCAGGGGAGAGACAACGTATCAGACTAAGAAAACCAGCATATGCAGTGAAAATGTGAGATACATCAATTTGGCAAAAGTGCAGAACACAATAAACCTGGTCGCAAACCCATGGGATCCATGAATGGATCAGCTCAGCGGCACGCGCTGCTATTTTGGTGTTTGGGTATTTACAGAAGACCATACAGAGCATGCTAAGAATTGCTAGTACACGCTCTTCTCCACGACATTCTAAAGTAGCTGGAGGTTTTAGAAACTCGATAGATGAAACGAATAGTAAGCGAATACCAGAAGCATATTTTTCAGTTGTCTGAATATTCAGCTGACAAAAACTGTCAGCTCCCTGGACATCAACTTCAGCATCCAAGTTTTCCGCATCTGCCTTTTGACGCTTGGCCTTCAAAACTTCTAGATCCTCACCTGATCTTTTACACCCAACTCTAACCCTCTCTGATTCTGTATCACATGTTATTGATTGACCCAAAGACTTATTATTAACCGTGCCTCCTTCGACACAAGCAGGACCAAGAATAGAAACAGCCACCTCCAAACAATCTCGTAAAGCAAAGCAAATGCTGGAGGAGAAAATCATATATATCAGACAATCTGGCTTCCAGACATGAGGAGGGCAACTTTTACAGATTCGGATATATGCATTGCACAAGGAAACCTGTTACAAAACTTCCATCAATGATTTTTCCAAACAAAAACAATGAATTTCATAACACTTTTTAGCCAAGGAAACAAGGAAAGCAATATAATTGACCTGCAGCTCTGAACTTTTTGTTTTCGTTACAGAATGATAGAACGCTGAAACTAATTCGGCTGCTGTTGACGTGATAATTTCAACCGGACATCTGGAATGCAGAGCATGAAGGCAACTACCTATAGTAGCATCAAAAGACGTATCTCTGCAACGAAAAATAGCATCCTGAGAAAAACATACTGTGCATTCTTTCAAAAGGGGAAACTACTATGGGACGGGACAAAAGGCCTCAGAGCATACTCTCGAAAATGAAACGGCATTGCTAGTGCTCAAACAATGGAAACACAAACGGTATTGCAATTTTATCTCACTTGATCCTGGTAAACTATTTCCAATAAAGGCCGATATTCCGCTTTCTTTTGTACTTTTCGACATACCTGAACACAGGAAAGCTGCCATCATCGTCACTTAGTACAACTGTTATCGACAAGATTATTTCCTCCCATGGAACCTCACATTTCATCGTTGTTCCAACGATTCGAGCGAAGTCAAAGCACGCCTAAAACATAAGAGACAACAATTGCATCATTATAAGCATGGATAGATGAGCAAAAGAACAATGTTCTCACTTCAGAAGGCAATAAAAGAATAAATTTAAACTCAGTTAAGATGCTTCACACAATCATACCATTAGCAGATCAGCATCGTCATAACATAGCAAGTGGCAAACATCCCAAATTAAAGATGAGGTCACTAGTCCATCCACATATAAAGTCCCCTCAGTCAAGCATTTATTCAAAAGC
>JAGPOY010006449.1:0-10309 GCA_018983105.1 Silene uniflora | reverse complement strand
AATAACGGTTGGACGTAGGCTCCGGAGTAGGAGCTGAACCAATTTTTTAAACATCGCTTGTTTGTTTATTTACTTCTTCGTTCTCTTTACGTTGCATATTTATCTTCCAATCTCGTTGTCAGTTGTGTGCAACAGTCAATCAAACTGTTGCTCAGAACTGCTGTAACTCTTGTGAACTTACAAGCTCATTAAGTTTCTCAAGATCGTACACCATTTGAGATAATTTTTAAAAAGGGTCACTTAATTCACCCCCTCCCCCTCTTAGGTGCTAATCGTTCTTAACTCTTCATACATGATATTCACGACCCATGAACATCCAAATTAGCGTATTTTGGACGGAGTAATAGTCAAGACTTCATAAATTTGTAAAAACACGTCTTTCGTACCTATTTTTCCTATGAGCCAACAGCAAGGTCAAATGAATTGTTTCGTCTAGGGGTCATAAGGAGTCGAGGTGAGCGCGAACATATGGTTGCTCGGCTCGAGTTCAGAGTCCTGATTTGCTCGAGCTCAAAGCTCGACATTGGAGGTGTGACTCGAATTGAGCTCGACTCAACCAAGCCAAAAATGCTCAATAGTAAGGTTTTGGATGTGTATGTGTTGGTCATTTGCTTGGAATAAGAAGTTAGAACCAACTCTCCCACTTTATCATCTTGATTTTTTAGTAATGAATGTTATTTATCTTATTGAATTGTAAGACATGTTATTTTTCGAGCCGAGCTTGACCTTGCTCGGCTTGGCTTGCAAAAAAACTCGAGTCGAGCTCACAAGAGCCAAGCTTTGACCGGATCGCTCTCATGTTTATGTCAAAATCTAATGGGCTTTATTGCTAAATACCCCGGACATTACAAAATAATGGGCCGAAGAAACCTAGATATGTGAAAATAAAACCCTATTTCGCATCAAACAAAGCTGCCTCCGCCTCCTTTTTATCAATAAAACCAACACCACTTCTCCCCTTCTCACATAAATCTTTTTTCATTATTGTTCTTCTCTTGATCTCTAGATTTTAGATGATTTTCATATGTGTTGCATAATATATTTTTAATTGAAATTGATTTTGTAAATAGTTTAGGGCATGAAAGAAATGGCAGTGATGATAAATGCGTATATACCCAGCTCATTATGAGGTCTTCTTCTGTGAAGTCCAGGGAATTTACTCTTTCCAACATTTATCTGAGCTTTTTTCATACCCAGTTCTATATTTTGTCGAATATAGTGAATTAGATGATGATTTTCTTTTGTTATTCATATGAAATAATCCCTGTGATGCAGTTTTATACATACCATGCTAATTCTGATCAAACCCATGATCGAAATCTTTCTTTCTGTTTATTTGCTGAGGGTTTTCTATCATCTGTTTCGGGTTTGGATGATTGCACATAGTTCTTCTTTGATATCAGTGATAATGATTTCAAAGATTTTATCTGTGCGTAAATCCAGTTTTTATCCGATAAATAATCTATTCAGGAGCGTTTTCCGTCTCGCGGCGGAGTAACTTCTCCTTGTATTGCTGGATAATACATTTCTCTTTTTGCTAACCTGAATCTTAGATGTAATTGCTTCGCACCGACCATGTTGGCAATCATTCTTGATGTGGTTTCTATGTTGTTTGTGCGATAGAATAATATCCTTTCTGCTTGAGTCTTCTCCTTTTGATCTATGGAGATGTGCTCCAATGTTTACTGGATAACATTTACAAATAGATTGATTCATTGTATCGATGATTGTTTTTTATTCGAAATGTTCTGCACAAAACTAATGTTGGCAGTCACTATCAATTGGTTTTTATGGTGTTGTTTGTGTGAAAGAAATATACCCTTTCTGCTTGATACTGAAGCCTGCTATTATTTGAGAAATTTTGAACTGATATTACTTCTTGTCTCGCTGATATTTGTCTTCTTTCCCGCAAGCATCCCCCAGTCTCCCCTGAAAAGCGCCAAATTCAGCGGCCACCAAAAGCAGCATGGGATTAGTGAATGTGGTCTGATTTTGGATTTAATAGAGGATTGACAACAATGTGTTCTCATCTAAACGTTGCGACTCGACTAAACACTGCAGTTAAATCGCAAAAACGAAAACTCGCTACATAGCATAGTGCAATAGTCTGAGATATACGAATGCCTAAACAGCAACACCTCACCTGAACGGAAAAAGCCACTTTCTTCATCCAGGGCCAATTTATCTAACTTGGAATACAAAAAAAGCACAAATCTAACCCATGAATGAGATAAAAGTTCCAAATTTGAATGAAAGTTGTATCCTTGAGAGGATGGGAAGAATTTGAAAATAAGTTCAAGGACGATCAGATAACTAGTATCATTGGCGACCCTGTCACTGATGGTGTTAACTGTGAGGGTGGTAGAATCGTTGGTGACGGCAGTGGTGTGGCATGCAAAGGGTGGGGTTAGATCACTGGACGATCGGCTGACGGAATAAGAGGAATGTGGGGTTTTGTTAGTAGTGTTGACAGAAGACAGACTTTGACATGCTAATACTACGTCAGGATTTTGATTCAATTCCCGTCTCTGAAATCACAACCAGGAGAATGAGAATTCTATTACGGAATTACTTTTTCACATACGAATACTCTTTCACGTGCATTTTCTCATAACCTTTCCATCTAATACCCCTCCCCCTCTAACCTCAAACATAATCAAATCAACCCTTAATTTTTATTTTTATTTTCTAGAATTCAATCTAATTGCTCAATGATTTCAATAATGGATCTTAATTTTCAAAGCAATGAATTAATTTACCCTTATTTCTACTTCTACCTTTTTTTCTTAACTAACAATATTTGGAAAAAAAACACAAAATTACAAGATGTAAAGATGATTGATGTTGTTGGTGGACAATCAGAATGTTCGAATACAGTAAAGAAGTACAAGTAGAATAATTGGTTTGGCAAATGAATGAAGGCTAACAAACAACCAAACAAACTAGGAAAATTTAACAGGAATAATCCAACCTATTGACGATCTTCTCATATTAATCCGAAATTCATTAAATCCCACAATAAACCGTACTATTAGCCCATTTGTCTCATATCGAACTCGGATGACCGTCTAGCTGCTAATGAGGTAATAATTTTTTTTTTCTTTTACTATAGCAATGGTAAGATGGAAAACTACCAAACCACCATTCTCACAAACCTTTCTATCACTTCTGACCACCATACCCCACCACTACCTACACCGTCCCCTCCTTTTTCTTCCCCTGATACGCACCACTGGTGACACCACCAACATCCATTGTTGACATCACCACCAACGTCCCTTTCTCCTCTCCCACCTACGCCGTCTTCCTCTCTCCTCGTTTTCCTTCGTCTCCAGTTATACGCATCCACCACATCGCAGCCAGCGTCAGGGTGAACCGCACCGTCGTCACCCCTCAAAAGCCGAAAAAGATCACCACCTACCACGAGCATTTGGTGTGTGTTTCTGAAACCTTAACCCCAAATTGATTTGGGCGAAGTTTTCAATTAAGATTAATAAGTTAATTAACATGGGGAAAATATCAATTTGGAGTTATCTTTAACTTGTTTTATTTTCGACAAAATTAAAGAGGGTTTGGTTGGTAGTGGCATTTGTGGGTTGATGGGGCAGGATGGTAGTTTGTGGGTTTGTGGGCGAAATTCGGGAAAAACAGGAGCGGTGTGGGGTTGCGTTATGTGGCGGCCGTGGGGGTTGTGCGATGCGGGTGATATGGTGGTGATTGTGCGGTTGGAGTGGTATGGTGTGGATGGTGGTAGTTAACAATGGAGGATGTTTAATGGTAGAAAAAACAAGCTAAATAAGAACAGTGCCCTTCTTCACGCTTAACCGGGAACAACAGGTCAAAAATAAGGGTAGTCTAGTCAAATATGAAGGGGGGGTGTCTAGTTGGGTTTATTGTGGGTTTTTCTAAATTATGGATTATTATAAGAAGACCATCAATAGGTTGGATTATTCTTGTTAAATTTTCCAACAAACTAATGCCATTAATTCTGGGTTTCGACGGTGCTCGGGTTTGGACATAAATTGTTTAGCATATTGTTTTATGACTTCATCAACAATGCTCATTAAAATACGGTCTCCAGATCTGGATGGAAAATTCTGGGTTTGGACGGTGCCCGGGTGGCCGGAGCAGGATACAAATGTCAGTGGGCGAGGTAGGGAGGGAGGAAGTAGGTGGTTATTGATGGGTGGGTGAATTGTATTAGGTTTTGGGTGAGGAGATACAAAAAATGACAAAGTTAAAATCGTTAAAATCGTATCTGAAAGAGTAATTTTCGTACATGAAAAAGTACATACTTCGTACAACCCTTCTATTAAATCGATTATTCTGAAACTATAAGCATTCTTCTGTTCTGGTATTCATACTATATTTCAATCAAAAGCCCCCAAATTTCATCTGTCATTTAATCCATCCAAATAGTAAGACTGAGCAAGATCTCAGATCCAACAAAATGAATCCAAAACACACCACGAATGCGATTAAATCGAACAGAAACAACAATCCAACACAATAATCGTCATTTAAACTTTTTTTTGTTAATCAAGGGAATTTAATTCCTTTACCTTTATTTCCCTTTTCCATTCCGTTTTCCTATCCCGAACCAAACACCCCGCTAAAATTTAACTTACCCGAATGATGTTTCAATTTATTGGAAGCAGAAATGCAAACACGAATGTGGGAAGAATCATAAATCATAAATCCAGAAAAGTAGCATGTGAAACTAACATTTCCAAGTCATTTGTAATTTGCGTGATATGCTCACTTTAGTCTTCGATGTGGGACACCAATCAAGTTCTTATTAATATAAGAGCTAGAGGTGGCAATTGGGTAAGTCGGGTCGGGTCATATCGGGTTCGGGTCAAGTCAGGTCAGCATACCTTTTCGGGTCGGGTTCAGGTCAGTGATTATCGGGACATGTCGGGTTACAGGTCGTCATCGGGTCGGGTCAGGTCGGTTTCATGTCATAATATTTTCGGGTCCTATCAGGTCAATTTTGCACAAGTTCGGGTTAAGTCAAACTTGCCAACTCTAATAAGAAGAAAGCATCATGTAACCAGAAGGTGAGTAGCTAAAAATTGAACTAGGATTGTAGAGCTTTACCCTTTGATAAGGGAGCCCTTCCAGAAATTCTCGACGGCCAAGGACAAGCCAAGGCCGAAGAGGGGGTTTGGAAATAGTTTTCAACCAGCAATTGACGCGCCTCGGTTATTACCTCACTAGCTGCGTCATTGCCCCAAGCGCAAAGATGCTTTTATCCATCCCACATACCTACTTTTTATATTCTGTCTTGGAGTGTATCTCTCGTTTTTAGCCGATGTGGGATACTTTTACTTCTAGTCTTCCTCTGTTTCTTGAGTTTAGTATTTTTGGTTGGGTTCCTTGCTGTTTCTCTACAGTTCATTTAAATATTAATCCTGTCTTGCTATGTATTGATTTCAGTATTCGACTTATTGAAATCCAATATATTATTCACTGATTATTCACCACCTCCCAACAGACTAATATTCCGTATAAGAAAACATTTCAAACTTGGGAAATGCTTAAATAAGGAAACTAGTTTTTAAATACGGCGTCCCTTTGTTTTTTCAGTCTTAATGATCCGAAGAAATGCTTAAATGAAAAATTTTACGATTATTTATAAAATAATCTCTCGTGTAATGCACACATAAACAAACCAATTTTTTGTACGAGTATTAGTTTTTGAATTGCAGTTGCTTTCGAAGATGTTAGCTTCTTATTTTCCAACTACTCGTTGCTTCGTTGCTTGGTAAAATCAAATGTATAGAACGTAAAGATAATTCAATGTCACGAGATGTTGATTCAGTTCAGTTCAGCTCCAATAAATTCAACTCAGTTCAGCTCAGTTCTATTAAGTTCAGTTCAGTTCAAACATTTTTAGACCAAAAGAACATGGCCTTTGTCTCATGACCATGGTTACTAAGACTCTGTTCTTTTGAATTGAAATTGTCTGAATTGAACTGAATTGAACTTATTGGAGCTGAACTGAATTGAACTGAACTGAATTTAATGGAGCTGAACAGAACTGAACCGAACCGAACTAAAATAAGAGTTAATTTGTGAAAAAAGAGCTGAGCTGAACTGAACCGAACTTATTGGGGCTGAATTGAATTTAATGGAGCTGAACAAAACTGAACTGAAATAAGAGTTTAATCTGTGAAAGAAGAGCTAAGTTGAACTGAACTGAACTAAATGGAGCTGAAATGAGCTGAAATTAAGTCTAAAAGAACAGGGCTTAAGTTTAAAGGTGGTCATCGGGTCAATTTGGGTCGGGACATATTGGGTTCGGATCATATCGCGTCAACCTACCCTTTTGGGCCGAGTCGACATGCATGGGACGGTTCGGGTTTGGGTCGGGTTATTATCGGGTTTAGATACTTTATCGCATTACTTCAATTTTTTACTATTAAATTTAGTTTTTAACCATTATTTGGTTTAATTACTTTATTATTAAGTCAAACACATCAATCTGAACCCAAAATCACTTTTATTTTGATTAATTAATATTACTAAGCTTAATAATTGTTGAATTATTAATTTAATCGGGTTAACATCGAGTCGAGTCTCAATTGTTTGTGTAAGAGTGATCACGCTGCTATACTCAGAGAAATGGGCCATGGGACCGAGTGACCGACTAATCGATAATCACGTGGTATTCATGGAACCCAAATGCACCGTCCAAAACCAGAAAATACAAGAAGATACAAGCTGAATTCTAATGCTATTGCTGCTCCCATAAAATGACAATGATGTAGATTGGCCGGGTCACGGGTGGCTATAATGTGATAGCCATACGGTTAGAGGTTGTAATGGGTTTGGCTGAAGGTAAGATTATAGAGTTTGACTCACTGATTTTCGAGTCCGCGGACTGCGGGGAAGATCACTCCACGGAAGGAGGATTGTCAATTTTATGTAGACGTTGTCAATTCTACTTGTTATCTACATAAGCTTATGTACCTCTTATTGGATTGGTGGTCATAAACTCATAATCGCTATTCCCTTCTTTTTTTTTTAGACAAACGTGTACTATCTTATAAAACTGTAAAGACGAGATTACATAGTATACGATTACAACCGGAAAAACCAAACTTACAATACAAACATAGGGGAATTAGATACCCCGAAATTACTAGAAATAGAACTAACGGAGAGAAAATTACAAGCCGAACTAACAGAAATTGAAATACGAAATTTCTTAAAAGGTGGATGATAGTAGTCCTCGAACGGTAGTAAGTCAGCCGCCTTCCTTTTAGACCTGTTAACTACAACATCATTTGAAGTAGCAATTCCTGAGTACCTGCACAAAAAAGGTAAATTATCAACAGAAACCTGTGCTCTATTTCTCGAATTAACACCAGACGAAACCATTCGACTCCTGCGAATGGAATGCTGCACCTTGCGACAACATTTTATGCTGGACTTCGACATCTCTTTGGCTGCAACAAATTGAAACTGAACTAAGGATACTTTGTTAACCATAGATTTATCAGACGAAATCCGTTTCTTCTTGGCAATATGCGGATGAGCCTCCTCATGGCCCAACTCACTCTCAGAACCCAAATGCGAATGAGATAACTGACGGTATTCTTCATGTAAAGGAAAAGGAATGGGAACTGCTGCTTCCCTTGAAATTTCTTCATGGGGAGTTCCCGTCGAAATAAAATTTGTGGAGATACAGGGACGAATCTTCAAGGATGACAAAGATCGTTGATGGAAAAAAAAGAGATTCCTTCCCAGTAACAAATTCTCATAATCTTGGGATGACAAACGCAAATTATTATTAGGATGCTTTTTGTTGGAGAAGGAGTATTTTCCAGGTCTTGAGATAAAAGTATTGGAGGGATTAGAGTCATCCTTAGCTGGCAAAGCTGGATAAGCCTCATTAAGGCTTTCGGAGTTCAAAATAATGTTAGAACCAGAACTAGTGGCACTAACCAGATTTTCGGAGTCCATTTTAATGTCTGAATCACTCGCAAAAGGGATTTCGGAATCAATAGCAACAGCAGACGTTGTAATTGCAGCAAGAGGAGAAGAAACATCATCTATAACCAAAGGAACGCTACTACAAGACGCTTCATCCAATGCAGAAGGGATTACAAACTTATTAACCACATCACTGGCTAGCAAAGGTTTCTTACCTTTCTTGTCGGAGCCCAAAGGGTTGAAAGGATAAGAGACCCGTTTTCCATTAACATTTAAAACTAAAAGGTCAGCCACACAAAGGAGTTCCCGATTAACATCTTTATTATGTGGTTCAAATTTCACAGCATGTTCAAAGTCATGAAGAGCCTCGTTGAGAAGATTCAAATGCTTAAAAGACAGGCCTCTACGAAATAAGGCCTTAGCATTTCTCGGATCAAAAGACAAGACAAAAGTGCAGTAACAAACAGCCCGATTATACTGAGACAACTTTAACTCACAACCTGCTAAATTAAGGACAAGGGAGAGGCAGAGGGAAGTGGATACAGGCTGGTCATGCACGGGTGGAAGGCCTAGGAAACATAGGAGCTTAAGCGCTTGGGTGTAGTGACGAGCAGCCAAGATAAAATTCCCTTCCCTGAACAGGGAGTTACCCCTGTCTTTTACAAGATGAACATTGGAGATAGAAGGAAACCCCAATTCCATAACCAACTTAGCAAGGTCATCATCATCGACACCAACATCCGCCACAACAACCAAATCACATAGATTAAGAAGAAGAAATTGATAGTCCATCTTAGAAAGCAGAAATTAAAGCCGAGATTATACGAACAACAAAACAAAGCAGACTGTAAGAGCCTAAATCCCAGGAAAAGACGGACTTGACGCACAATCAATGCGGAGAAACGCAAGACGGAATTCACAGATCAAACGCAAGACCGAACTAAAGACCAAAGAGCATAAACCGTATAAGAAGGAAGATCTAGATTGAAAGAAACAAGATCCAAGATCCAGCCGAGAGAGGGCAGTCTTTAGAAGCAACAGGCTGGGACAGCTGCCTCACGAGACCGGGTAAAGGACTATATGTCGTGCTGACTAGTTTTCTGTAAAGATTTTAAAAAGAATGGGAGAATGGGCGAGTGTATGTACGTAAGAAATAAAAAGGAGTTTCGTTGGTTGTCGAGACTGGCATATTGCCTATTGTTTGGGATATTTTTTGTAATTTAGGTCAAAGAGGTCTTATACGTTATTCGGGTGATTTGTGATGTTAGATGCGAAAACAAAAGAACAAGACAAGGCCTTTGGTGACGCGGAAAACCCAACGTGGGAAACGACCGCGGGAAGGGACGGAACCTTCCAAGTTTTGCACTAGCTTTTACGTTAAGGAAGACGAATACAAGAGGTGTATGGCACGAGTTTTGCTAGTACAATTGTTAGGGATGCTATGAGTGTATGAATGTGTATGGGATTAGGGTTTGCATGTTCCCTCCCCGTCTTCTTATATAGGACCTAAACCCTAGTAGGGTTTAGGTGGCTTTCTCGTCAAGTCAGCTTCATCCGCCTCCGTCTATAGATCCGAGCCCTACGTGGGCTGTTTGCCGCCTCTTGGGCTCGTGCAGCCTGCATCTTGCTCCGTCTTCCTTAGCCCATTCGTCCTCTGTCTTCAAATAAAGCGCTGGGTCTGTTCCCCTTTGCTGGGCCCAATTGTTGGGGCTGGTGTCCTTTACAGTTAGTACAATGACTTACTAAATCTCTTAAAGGATCACAAGGGCATACTTTTGTATTATTATCAGTTGATCCACGTTTATCAGTAACGGTTGGCTTGCTAGATAAGTTTGACGTTACTGTCATACGGATGGCGGTGATCAACTGGTCCCTATAAGTCACACCTATAGGACACGTTCAAGAGATGTGAAGGTATGAAAATACAGTCACATTTATGCCGGAAACGACTAAGCGATTAGTCGGAGTTATTGACTATAAATTTAGTCAACAAGATGTGAAGGTAATTATTTAATACGGATTAAATAATTTTAGCTAATGCGAATTACATGATTAATTCGTAAATTAAATATAAACGGTTATATTTAATTAAATGTATAAAATGGGAAATTAATATAAACAGTTATAATAATCATGTTAATTATACAATATTGTTAGTTTCATGTAGTCGGACCATTATTAATATATCACCTTAAGGCGTATTAATATCCGACATAAAACTGACGACTTATAATTAAAACCCGTCATCGCGCATTTTAGCAGGATAGGTCGAAATAAGGAGAGAATGGGCAAAGCCCACTCTCCCCATTAGAGTTTCGGCCGAATGAAGCTACAAAAGGAGAGTTACTCTCCTTTTGTCAGTTACTCA
>JAGPOY010006448.1:0-10311 GCA_018983105.1 Silene uniflora | reverse complement strand
TCTTATGCATTACTTATTTACATGTTGAAACCAAATTCCTAGATGCTTTCTTTTATTATTGTTTTAGTTCTTTTACAATCACAAACCAATCAATCAATCGTTAAATCTACCAAGATAATATTCTACCCATACCAACTAATTAGTAATCAACCGAGCTCTCTGTGGAATTCGACCCCTATATACTACATTTATTTGTTGTACCATTAGGGTATTTTTGCATAGGTGTGCGACACCCTATCATCTCCCCTAGTCCTTAAACTAGAGAATTAGCTACTCATACTAAGATTAAAACTAAGAGAAAATGATATAAAAAGCATAATGAAAATACAATAGAAAATAAAGGAAGGATTACGATTACCGAATTAAGGAAATAGAACTTGCAAAGGAAGAACATAAACCAAATAACCCAATGAAACTTGTAAAGGAACGTGTATTAAGATCTTGAATGGAAATGTTTTGACAAAGGAAAGCTTAAATGTAAACAACTAATTCTAAAACTTTATGAGAAATATATGTGAAAAATGCTAAGCTATGCTAAGGAATTTGTGTAAATTCTATATGAAAAGAGATGCTCTAAACGTCGTATGCTACCTCCTATTTATAGTAAAATAGGAGGTGAAACGTAAATGATCAAAGGGGGCATAGGAGCGGGTCGTCCCGATCGGGACAAGGCCACCCCGATCGGGATCTTGTCTTCCTCGGTCAATGCTCTTAACTCCTTGATTAATTACAAATAGGATCCTATGTTGGTGCTTAATCGTGCGATTAATCACCCGGCTTAAGACCTCAAACCCTAGCATCTAAAACATTTTGGCATCCTATGCTCTTCTTCTTAATTTGATCTTCAATTGTGTGGGCTTGACTTTAGTTGACTTCCAATTTGAATTTGTTGTAATTTGGTCCATCAATTAGCCATGTAAACCCATGCAAATACTCCATACTAGTCTAATGTTTAAGCTCTTCTTAGCCTTGCATCTCTAGTGACTTACTTGTTGTAGAATTTAGCTCAAAAAACTCATGATCCTACAAAGCATGTTAGAATAACAAAAACACACTAGAAACACACATGTTAGCTCAACAACACTAAGATAAGTGCTAAATAGCATGCTAAAACAAGCTATCATAAGAGGTTAAAATGTATAAATTAAGCACTTATCATGTATCTAAAGATATTCACGTTGCAGAACGTATATCGGCAAGTGTGATAAAGCATGTGTTACCACATCTGTGTGGATCAGAGGGAGTACATTTATTGCTCTCAAGCTTTGCTATGTCCTCTACTTCCTGCATCTTCCTTAAATGCAACAAAAAAAAAGTCACGATTTATGTTACGTATCAATGACACTTTACAGAGAAAATATTTTATGTATTTATCACAATAATTTTCAATAGGATTCTAAATTTCTAATTTTGCTCCATGAATAAGATTTTGAACAAAATTTTCAAAAACTACTTTAAACATACACTATTTACTACTTTAAACATATACTCTCTCTGTCCCAGTGAATTGTTATCTATTTCCATTTTGAGATGTATCATTCATTTATTATCTATTTTATAGCTGTTCATGGGTCATCTCGCCCATTGGCCCAACCCTTGGACAAGGTTGTTTTTACCCGAAAAATTAAGAGGGCGGGTCAAGCCCAATCCGCCAAGTTAAATGGGCGAGTATGGACAACAAGAAAAGCCCGTGGGCCGGTCCATTAGGCCAATTTAGTATTTAAATCTTGTACTCTTTATAAAAAGACATTTTCAAATAACATTGTATCAATTTTATAGGGATGTGAAATAGTAAAATAATAATATACTCCGTATAATATATAATATGTAAACTATAAAGGTAAAATATAACGAAAATATTTATATATTGGGTACCCTTATATATTTTAGTTAATAGAACATTTAAATTGAAGTCTCGTGTTACGGCCCATTGCCCATGGGCCGCCCAACTTTTGACTAAAGGGCGTGCAAGGGCAAGGATAATTGGCCCATAATTATGGCCCAACCCGCCCACTAAGGTCTTAAAGGGCAACTTTTTTCTTCATAACCCGGCCCATATCCGGCCCAAGCCCGCATTTGAACAACTCTAATCTATTTCTATTTGGGGCAAGTATTGAACAAATGGCTAGTCTATGCAAGTGGCAATAGTTTCTTTATTTTATTGGTTTGTTTCACATGCATTGATTTTTGTTTAAAAAGCAATAGATAACAATTCACTGAGGCCGAGGGATTAGTATACAATGAATGTAGAGAAATTAATGTACTAGGTCATTGTACATCCTACTTTATGAAAATATTAATGTACTAGTCATTGGTTGAGGTATACTACAATAATCTTGTAAAATTGATATACTTAAATATTTTTTGTGTATATAAAGACGAATAAGCGCATTTCTATATCCACCACTTTTAAGTGTTATAACAGGTACAATGTGTAATACTCATTAACCCATATTATGTTATCACTCGTCAAAATAATGCTCATAAGGCATACGGAGTAACTCATAACCCATACCACTCCGACTACATGGGTACCGCGTGGTGTCCACTTTTACTAGCTCGACGCGGTCGCAACTCGAAAAAGAAGCATATTCTTGTGGGGGCTATTGTGAAGAATGAAGGCCTGCTTTAAACTAGACTTGTCAGCCATATATGGGACTAAATTGTGTGTTGGCTACTTGAGGATGTTAGTGAAGAAGGGAGAACTGCTTTAAATTAGACTTATTAGCCATATTTGGGCCTAAATAGTTTGCAACCTAGAAACTAACTTTCTTCTCAGATTCATGGCCTTTCATAACTTGGGCTTGGGCTAACATTACTAGGATGTTTTCTTGTAGGCAGATATCGAATAGCTTAGCTAGGTAGCACCGAAATCAACACGGACATGGACACGAAACGAACACGCGACTCGGAATCTCATAAAATTTAGGACACAAGACACGTTTTATTTAAACTTAATAAAATATATATTTTATCTTTATATGTACGATTTTATTTGTAAAAAAGTGTTTTATACGGAGTATTAAATTTAAAAAAGTTAAGGTAAAACTTGACATTAATTATAACTCATTTTCATTTACACAACCAAATTCCAACTTATAACCAATCTCTTTCGATATTTCATTACTTTTCTAAAAAACATCATTTGTCCCAAATTCAATTCATTTGCCACCAATCTCCACCATAAAACAACCCACACCATTTATCTTAAATTCAACATAATTCCATTTGAAGGTGTATCCAAAATGTGTCCAAATACCAAAATATGTCCCAAAAAAAGAAAAAAGTTAGACACGACTTTATAGGCGTCCAAGACGTTTTAACGCGTGTCCGAGACGGATACGCTGATTCAGAAGAGTGTTCGTGTTACCTAGTAACTTAGTAGGGTCATAAGATGAAGTATTCGTCACATGAATTCTAAATATGCCTATAAAAATCACTCTAGTGACTCCTCAAAAAAAAATATTTTCAATTGAGTAGCTTTGTTTTCTTCATCAAATCTATTAGTGAATACTCAAGGAAGCTCTATTATAAATTGTAACCGATTGTCATCAATTATGATCACCTAGTTATATCGTCTTACATGGTATCAGGCTATCAGCCTAAAATCCGATCCCCTCAAAAACTCTTCCGCTTGCTACAAAACCGTGTTTACTCCACCGGCCGGAGATGGTCGTCGTCTTAATTATACCATCTCCGGCGGGTATCTCGTTCATAACCCTGCCACGTCCACCTTCTAATAGTTACGGAGTATATTATCGACCATCTTCGGCGGGTATCTCATTCATAACCCTGCCATGTCCACCTTGTATCAGTTACGGAATATATTATTATCGGATTTTCTAACATTTGCCCTTTGTTATGAAGTTATTAGAGAAAATTTGTTGAGAATATTTCAGTAATTATGGTACGTAATTTATTTTCGCAGTACAATTTTTACTAATTACAGTACATTTTACCAACTAATTTCCATTTCATACCCTTAGTAAAAAAATTGATGTACTACGTTAAGAAAAAAAAGGAAAAAAGCCACGAAAATTGAAACCATTGTAGTACTATATCCACCCCACCGCCACTACCACCACCACTATACATCCCCACCATACCGGCAGATCTCAGGCAACCGTCCACCATGCCGCCATCTATATATGTCTCCCCTCGTACCAACCTGTCCACCATTCCGATTTCCGCTCATCCTACACACCGTCGTACTAGCGCTCACCCAGCGCCCACTCGCCACCGCCGCACTTCCTTCACCCTCCCTCCCCCCCTCCGTTGAACACTTCCTCCCCTTCCTCCGACTTGGCTAAAGCAGCCACATTGACACATACTCCATTGTTCAAGAGCTAGACAAAGATGATTGAGTATGTATGGATTGAGTAAAATTGTGTTTAGTATATAAATTAAGTCAATTAGGAATCTTAGTGACTGTAAATAACTTAAAGAGTAAATTATCGATTACACCCACGCTTAATCCACCTTTTTACATTTACTCCCACGTCATTTTTTTTAAATTACACTAAAATTATTTGCTCATGTTACATTTTGCACCCAATACCATTTTGAGGCCAATTTTTCGTCAAAATTCAAATTTTTTGTTTAAATATGACGATTTTGCCCTTGTTTTTTTTTTAATAAGTAGGTTGTTTTCCTCTTTTCCATCTCTTTCATTTTTTCCTTTGTGTATTCACTCCGTCTGAAATCCCCCAACCGACGTCAACAAACCCGGTCACGTCCCACTACTCCCAGCCATAGGCCCAACCGCAACAAGCTAACAAGACGCAATTCGACCCGATATCGTCTTTTGCGGCTCCTTCAACGCCTCCTTCGCTCCAAACCGCGGTTCGACCCGCAACAATCATGGTTAATTGTTCTTTAGTGAATGGTTCAATTAGGGTTTTGATTGGTTCTTCATCTTGATCAATTGCTTGATTATGACAGAGATTTGGAGGAATTTTTTGGGGAAAATTAGATGAAGAACCCCATAAAATGAGTTGGAAAGAACCCCATAATAGATGTAATAATCAACTTTGATCATTAAACGAATTGCCAATAGTCAAGTTCAAAGCAAATATTGCAAGCTGGTAAAGAGAAAGAGAAAGCAAGACGCGGGGAAAAATCGTCAATTCTTTATTTATTTTTGCCTGAAAATGGTGTTGGGTGCAAAATATAACCTGAGCAAGTAATTTGGGTGTAATTTAAAAAACAAAAATTGACGTAGCAGTAAATGTAAAAAAGTGGATTAAACGTGGGTGTAACCGATAATTTACTCTAACTTAATTTGCAAGGATTTGATGATTGGTGTATGATTAATTTGTTGTGATCTCTTCGAAGAAACAACAATTAAAAGCAATCGAAACCGATTTTCATCAACAAGAGGTTAATAACCTCTTCGAAGAAACAATTTGGTGCAACATTGACTGAGACTTTGCTGCTACAATTTTATCAATTGGAACTCGAAATTGTAGTAGAAATCAATTAGAGAGCTTTGAAATGGAGGAGGTAATCGGACTAGTTGAAATTAAAGAGAATAATTTAGAGAGAAATTAGAGAGGGGTATGATAGGGGAAATGAGGGGTATAATTGTCCATAGTGTACTGAGTAAAATGTGTACTCCGAAAATCAACACCATTGTGCCTTGATTAAAAAAACCCATTATTTTCAATAAACTAAATCTGCCAAACATGAAACACCATCTTGAGACCTTGACCAAAACCCTATCCCGCAACATCCCCAGCCACGCCTGACCACCGCACGACAACTTTGCCCTCCGTCAAACACCTAAACTCCATTTCCCCAAACCGCCCTGAACCACCACCTCCGTCACTCCTGCCCTTAGCCTCACACCTAGGCCTAGAACCCTAGATTATTATATTAGGAATATTAGACTCATATGCCCTTCGATATTGCACTTCAAGTTGTCCCGTCGCTGTAAAGTTGCCAAGAAGAATTATAACCAATTTGGAGTGCCATTGTTTTGGAAAATATGGTAGTTTCCAAGGTATTACACTTTATTAACATTATAACATACAATATGTATAAATCATTAATAATCTGTGTTTATTATGGCAAACGATAATTTTGGCATAGATTTTATTGGGAGTTTTTCCATAATCTATCTCTTCAAACTCTATTACTATACAATACATCTCCTATATATACTACTTCCTATATATAAATTTGTGTTATTTTTGCTATTAAGACTTGGCTTGAGTAATACGGAGCATAACTCTTATAAAATCTTATTAAGTTATCTCTCATGGACCTCCACCAGCACCAAGGGTTCGTTCCCACGCGACATTCCGATTTTTATGATATTCATGTTATTGTTGTTGATACTGATTTTACATGGTTTTGTATTGAATTGCAGTGATGATGAAGAACCTTTGTTTGGGTGGAATTTTACATATCTGGCCCACGAAGAGGAAGCCCAACACCCGAGAGTGGATGATAGTCCGTCAGCAGGCAAGGCCCAGTAAGAAGAGTGGGAGAGGAAGGTTTGGGGCTCAGCATTCGTGCAAGAAGGAGGAGCAATTGGGCCAGAAGCGTTGTGAGCAGTCCAGAAGTAAACCGAGCCCAAGCAGGAGGCGCCATAGCGGGACTTGGGCGGCAAGCAACCTAAACCCTACTAGGGTTTAGGTCCTATATAAAAAGAAGAAGGAGAGGGAGAACACTCATTCATACATACACCGAAACCCTAAACTATGGTACTAGCATACTTGCCGTATTACGCTCCTTGTACTCGTCCTCTATTCTAAAAGCTAGTGCAATCCTTGGAGGGGTACCGTCCCTTCCCGCGGTCGTTTCCCACATCGGGTTTTCCACGTCACCAAAGGTCTTGTGCTAATCATTTATTTACATACTTTGCATATCGTCACATACGAATAACGCGTAAGACCTCTTTGACCCGACTTGACCTATATCGACTAAATTAACCAAAACAGTTTGGCGCCCACCGTGGGGCATAGTGGTCGTCATCGTTATTCAACCAATTCCGCAATGGACAAAAGCGTCAACACATCCTCAGCAGCTGGATCTGGAAGTATCCAACCCAATCCTACTCGAGGCATAGTAACATCTGCCTCCGGCCAGACAACATGGCCAATATCAAAGGTAACACCGTCACAAAAAGACACTAAGATTGTTACCCCGGTGCCGCATCCTAAAGGGCTAGGAGGCATCCAGCATCAGGTTGCCCCATCACTCCCAAATACGGCGCAAATCTTGCTCGACAACGTAGATGATCTGAAAAAGACAATTGATGGCATGCGGGAGGAACAGGGGAAAGCAGAAGTAAAGGCCATATACGTAGAGATAGGGAGCTCCGGGCGGAGATAGATTTCATAAAGTATCCAGGAGACACGCTGACTGGAAGATACGACGGCGGAGGTCATGGACCAATGAGAGATCTCGGACGAAGCCTCCCAAAGGGTAGGACACCAACAGAAGTCAGAAGTTTAACAAGAACGCTCCCCACGGAGTTGGTAACAAGATTGTATCTGGCTGGCGCCGTACCAAACAAAAGGATAGTCTCGCAAGGGTTAGGATATCTGACACCAAGCAGCTGGCAGCCAGCGAGCAACGTGGAGATCACGTCAGGTAACCTCATTCCTAATAATTCTGTTACGGCTAACTACGCTTGTGGCGCTGGTCATATGTACCAGGTGGCTGACAGCCAATCCAGGCCACAGGAACAGTGCCCCCCACAAATGTTGGCAGCGGCTACCCCGTTTGCAAGCTATCAGAGTGCAGAAAGATACATTCCAGGGAGCAGTAGCCAGTGCAAGCAGCCTGCCAGCGACCTGACTGATCAACAATACTTGGAGTCAAAGGAGATGATGAGCAGGGTGCCAGGAATGCCGCCTCCACTTGAGAAGGCAGGACCTGACAGCTATGCAGATTCACCATTCGTGGATGCTATGGCGATCGTGACCATGCCAAAAGGATTCGCCAATCCAAACATGACGCTCTTTGATGGCACGACTGACCCCTTTGACCACGTAAGTCAGTACAAGCAAAAAATGATGACAATAGCAGCCATTGGGCACGTCAAAGACGCATGCATGTACAAAGGGTTCAGATCTACATTATCAGGAGCGTCATTGAGGTGGTTTGTAGGGCTACCCAACAGGTCAATTGCGACATTCGCCGACTTGGTAAATGCATTCACGCAGCAATTTGCAAGCAGTAGAAAGGTACAGAAGCACGCTTGAGACCTGTACAGGATAGTTCAAGGTCCCAGCGAGACCATTGGTGATTACACAACCAGGTTCATCAACGAGAAGGTAGCAGTACGAGAGTGTGACACCTCAACTGCAATTGAAGCGTACAGAAGGGGCCTCCACTATGATACCAAGCTTTATGAGGAACTGACAATGTATCCCGCGGCCAATTTCGCAGCAGTGCAAGACAAAGCCATGGGGGCAATCAGGTTAGAGGAAGATCTGCTAGCAAGAGGCTTAACCACTATCCAAAGTACCCCAGCTCAACCAAACGAGAAGAAAGCTAGCAGAAAGCAACCATCAGAAAGAAAAGAAAATAGATACACGCCATACGGTAGGGGAATACACAAGATCGATAATAGAGAGGAGAACCAACAACTGCCTACTCTAACTGAATACGGATTTACAACCGGAATGGCGGGTATCCTGGAACCACTGAGAGATATGAAGGACAACGTGAGGTGGCCCAGGCCACAAGTAGAAATTCAAGCTTGGAGAAAGCATAGCAAAAAGAAATGTGAATTCCACCGTGATGAAGGACATAACACGGAAGACTGCTACTCCTTAAGGAGAGAAAGCGGTTGTACAAAGAAGGAGCGCTGAGCCACCTATTACCACGTGGGGGCTAGCAGCAGGAGAAGGTAGATTCCACCATGCAAGCTAAGCCATCTCCAGCGCTCACAAGCACAAAAACAATCAACGTGATAACAGGCGGCTCATATCTGAGTGGACTGACGTACTCCGCAGCCAAGAGGCATGCTACCTAGACCAAAGGTAACAAGCCAGAAACGTCCTGCAGAGTTTCGCACAGTGATCTGCCTGCAGTCACCTTCGACGAGGTAGACCTGCAAGATGACCAGGAACATTATGACGCGCTTATCATTACACTATCGATGGCTAATTACACAGTGAAGAGAGTTTTAGTAGACACAGGAAGTTCGGTCAACCAGGTCATGTTAAAGACGATACAAAACATGGGTTTAACGAAAAAGATCTGCAGAAGAAGACTATTCCATTGGTAGGGCTCAGGGGGGAAACAACTAACTCCCTGGGACAAATCACCATCTCCACATACGCAAGAGGAGTCAATAAGCAAGTGAGATACCTAGTCATCGATGGGCCATCTACCTATAATGTCATCCTGGGAAGACCATGGTTGCATCTGATGAAGGCAGTCCCCTCAACGTACCATCAGTGTGTAAAGTTCCCCACACCCTGGGGAGTGGAAGAAATACGAGAAGACCAAGAGGAAGCCAGGGACTGCTACCAGAAAGCACTGAAGTGCACAGTCGTTCCTCCAGCATAGCAATTACAGAAAAAGCCTGTCCAGGACGAATATGTGGAACCTCCAACCGAAGAGCTAGATCAAATCAACCTGGACAAGCTACACCCGGAAAGAACGGTGCTATTAGGAGCAGAGTGCACTGGTGACACCAGAGAACAGTTAGTTAAGTTCCTGCGAGGCAACATGGATTGCTTTGCATGGTCCCATGGCGACATGATAGGGATAGATCCAGCAGTCATAACGCACAAGTTAACTATGGATCCAGCGTGCAAGCCCATCCAATAGAGAAGAAGGAAATTCGCGGCTAAGAGAAACGCGGTAATCAACCAGGAGGTAGATAATCTGCTAGCAGCCAACAAAATTCGGGAAGTCAAGTACCCAGAGTGGCTGTCAAACGTTGTCGTGGTACCCAAGAAGAACGGAAAATGGAGAGTATGTGTGGATTTCACTGACCTCAACAAGGCATGTCCCAAGGATCCTTTCCCATTACCACATATAGATGCCATGGTTGACGCCACAGCTGGACATCAAATGCTAACATTCTTGAACGCCTGGAGTGTGGTTCGAGGCGAATTTTGTAACACTCCAGGAATTTGTCCCACATCGGTAGAATGTGGGTGTGTGTGGAGATTTGTCCCACATCGGTAGAGTATGGGGCTTGTGATATATTTATAATAACTCTCACCCACTACTTAGTACACAAGATCTTGTGCTTTTGGGCTTAAGTGAGGACAAAACGGGCCCAAAAGTGTGTACGACCGTGGTGGGTCGGGTTGTTACAGATGGTATCAGAGCCGACCCTGC
>JAGPOY010006447.1:0-10311 GCA_018983105.1 Silene uniflora | reverse complement strand
ACGATTAATTAAATAATCAATTGAAATCGAATTCCCTTAAGATATGACCTTAAAGGGATCAACCGATCTAAACACCATCATATGACAGTAATGTCAAACTCTAGTAAGCCAATCATTACCGATAAATGTCGATCAGTTGACTAGGAGTAACTTCCCAATTTGTATTCTTAATATGAGATTTAAATAACGTAATTAGAAATTACTATGACGCATTATTGTCGAGGACATATCCTCCAACATCTACGACTAAAGCTACGCTAAACTAAGATCTAAGATAGACTACGTAGTAGTTTGTTTGATTTGATGTGTTGAGTTGTCCTTTGCTCGAAGCTCTCTTTATATAGGCACCTCCTCCTATAACCGCCCAAGTAGTGGGGAGTGGTTGAATAACCATTCCAATCCGCTGGGCTAGCACTCCGGACCGCTGGACTTTTATTCTTCTGGATGCTTCTTGGGCCTGTCCTTTTACTTAGGGCGCCCAAACTTGTAGTAGCCCAATTCTCCTATTCTTCCCTTATGGGCCTTCATACCCTAAACACCATACTTGTTTAAGGCCGTCACTTTTTAGTGCTAACAAATACCCCCCCAGCGCACAGTGACGCAAGGGTTTCCAAGTCTCTGAGCGCTGACTTGTATCAAGAAAGCATTTGTCAACCCTTTTTCAAAAACTTTCGAAAGCACTTATAATTCTTACGAGCGCTCCCAAATAAACTCAAATGAATCCTCGCTATCCACAAACCCCTTGTTATCAAAGCTTGACTGTTGACTTCCATCTTCTTCTTCTTCCGAGTCATCAAGTATGATCGGATTCGATTCACTATCTCCTTCTGGCGGCGGATCACAGAACTCCTCATGATAATACTCTTTTCTTCTGGATTCAGAAAATCTAAGCATCCACAATAATTTGTTACCTCCTTCCCATCCCGGGTAACCACGACCCTCCAAGGACTTTTCGGATCTGCTTCTCGCTTCAGACTCTTATCATGTTCCCAGCACACTCCCGGACTTTCATCATCAAAGGCCAAAATCCATGCCCATCGTCGACATGTCCTTACCATTGATGCCCGCCAGTCCTTTGGTAGTCTAAGTAAATTCCCCTTATGACTTTCTTGTCATTTATACTTTCGAACATGTCTTTCCCATCTACAATAGATCGCACTCTATCAGACGATCTGAGGAAAGGTAATCTCTGTTTCAATAGTTCCCGCGCGAACTGTCGTCTATCCTGCACAACCATGCCTTCCTCATGACGGCACAACGACGAAGGTTCGCCTATCGTGTGAAGATGTTTCATGCCACTCATCTTTTTCTTCTTTAGATGAGCAACAGAGATAAGAATACCCTTTAAAACCCCGTCTTCCCTTGTTAAAGGTTTTAAACTAATAAACAATAATTAAGAAGAAAAAAGGAGTTATAACCTTTTTGTTCCTTATTTCCGATGTATCATAATAATGATTTTAGGCGGCGATTTTCAGATACCAAGGGTAATCATGACCCCCACTGCGCCACGTTACTCCACACGTATCCCCTTTTTCTAGGAATTTTTATGCAAGTGGAAACGAACAGTCTTTTCAACTGCCAAAACCTTTTTCACTTCTAATCACTTATACGGATTTGTGTATATGTTAATACCCAACAACGCTCAACGGCTCACATAATTTTGGCGCTGCTATCTCAAAGCGCTGATCTTCTCAGGGGTTTTCTTTTATACATTCCTACTCGAAATAACATGTTCACACATGTAATTGTATCTAGCAAAATTTCCAATTTTCATGATTCAAAAATTAAGAAATTACTAATAACAATAACGAAGATCATAACTTAGATAATTTTTCATTACCTTAGAACGATTTGTACAACAACAAAAGAAAAGGAATGCAATAACTTATTATTATTGCCCCCAAAATACTTACACAACAACTTATTATTGCTGCATAACACGAACTTAAGATAAGAAATGTGACGATATTCATATTCGTCACCTCAAAATACTTAGGTCACGGATATTTTATCCGCCTTTCCTGAACAGCGTCCTAATGTCCGAAGAAGCCATCTTCATCCTCATCGTCATTCACCCCCTCAGCAACCACTTCGAACTCAATAGGGTTAATGAACGCATGAAACGGATTATGTAATCCATCCACAAGAAACGACAGGATGCTTGCCTTCGTCAACTCCTCAGCGGCCACCGGCTGTAGCGCAAAATATGCAGTCACTACTGACCTGGTAGGCCTCCACCTGACCCCCCATTGAAGCTGACGCTTATACTCCGCTCTCAATCTCCCAGGCCCTGAGCATAACATCCATGTTGCCCAGGGGCGGCACGTCATAATCATGTTGCGCCTGGTGCTGATCTTGGCTTCAGCCAATATTATTTTCAATGCATCACGACAGTTACAAATGTCGTGAAACGGCAGGCTAGGGTCATCAGGTTGTGCACCCTCCACCTTCGTTTTTTCCTCCATACTCAGAAAAAACGGCCTCTGTGACATTTCTTCAAAATGTCTATGCATAAACTCATTGAAGCCTCGTTTTAAGGCCTCATTAGCTTCCCTTGTTCTGAAACACATCATTGGCGCGTTGAGACGCGATGGAGAAAAGAAGAGATCATTATCTTGTACCGGGACCAAATCCATAGTTCCGATTCTGATCTTAAATATTATTATCTTTTCAGAATGAAATAAAATGAATAACTCATGACCCTTCAATATTGTATATTTCGTCTAAACAGACTTTAGATTTGGTATGAACCAACTGGTTGTTAAGGGTTCATCTTAAATAAGGATGAGAAGACGCTCCGCCTCTAAACCCTAGATACCGATGGACGTGTCTCCTGCCCTTCATTTACACGTTTCTAACCATGTGGCGGTAGTTTCTACCACTTAATTAACACGTTTCTCTAAGGATGCATTTTTACGGAACACGCAAAATCTGCCCCTAAGACTTCCAAGATCTCCTTGGATTCTTAAAACGGCTTTTCATAAACCGATAACACGCCCTTTCCTTTACCTTAATTTTCAAAATTTCTTAAAAATTAAGGAAGGGGTTTTTATTTCTCAGAGAACCTCTGAAAAACACTTTAATTGAAATAACTAAAATCTTTCTCACACCAGAAAAAACCATTATTATCATGGCTTCTTCTTCAAACCCCCTTCTTACAGGTCCGATCGAATGCCATGGACTCAATGGCAAGGATCTCTCTTCCATCTTTTCAGTGCCCAATTCCCAACATGCTCTTTATCATACTTCAGGGTTAGCCTTAGAAAACAACCCTGAAGACGATGATCTTCCAGATGCCACCCTAGGTCCGCTCATCCAAACCCATCGTTATTCAAACGGGGATCAGATCTTAAAAGACATTCGACAACGTCTGGATTCCCATTATCCGGATACTTCAGACACTTGTCCGCTAGCCTTCCATCCCGATCCTTTTCAAATCAAATGGATTTGGGCAATTAACCCAATTAAGGGATGAAGCAATGGGAAGGAAAAGAATAAAACCCTAGGGATTTTAACCTGGTATAACCGTTTACCCCAATTTCATGATAAATGGATCCGAAATCGGATCGATCCCTTTATCAGATTGGCCAATCACAACATCATTCCATTTGACAGCACGTTATGCTCGGTTTTAATCTCTTTATGGAATCCAGCGCTTAATTGTTTCTTTCTCCCTCACGGCGCTATGACCATCACGTTGGCCGGCATCAGCTACCTAACCGGTCTTTCACCGATCGGCCCAACATTCTCTTTGGACAAAACCAATCTGTCTGTCGCTGGTAGGCAAAAATATGTTGGTGCGCTTGCGTTGTGGGAGAGTCACTTTCCTGCCTCCACCAAGAAAGGGTTTTCGGAAGTAAAAAGAGTTTTACCAAAAGCGCCCCCGCTGAGTACGAGGACGTAATTTTCATTGCCTATGTTCTTTCTCGACTTTTAATGCCTAAGAGTGGCGGATGTCTGTGTAGCTTTTTCCCGCTCGCAGCCGAAATTCAATCTTGTGAAGATGTCATTCCGTTGGCCTCCTTAATACTAGGTCTGTTATACCGGACTCTCGGCGACTGCCATCGATTCGCTCGGCGTCCCCAACAGGGTAACAAGGATCCGGGTCTCACCCCTGCTTGAGATGGAGTAAGTGGTCCTCTTTGGATTCTTTCTTGCTGGGCCATGCTTTATTTCCCATTTCATAGCGATGTGGACCCAAAATACCTTAAAAAAGGATCTGTTCACCCGCAGCGCTGCTGCTATGCTGACTATTTTATTAGCATAACAGAGACAAAACTTTCCAAATCTGTGGAAAGCATTATTGATTCTTTCTTTTGTGGGAAAAACTCATTTTGTGCTGTAACTCAATGCTATATCCTTGAGTATTTAATCGCTGATTCCCTCAGCTCAATCTTCAAGCTATACGTACCTCCTTGGGTATCAAATCTAGAATTTCCCGTGGTAGAAGAATCCACGAGGACGGTATGGGACAACTTTTTGTGTCCCCGAGATCTACCTTGTATCATGATCAATGACCAAGGCGCTGAGGTATATAACCCACAGTTAGTCGCCCGTCAATTTAGATTAGTTCAATCCCTGGCGCTTCCATTTATATGGTCTGTCAACAACCCCTGGCATAAAAGAGCCAAACTAAGCATCAGAGACGCCCAAGGGCTATTCGATCAACCGATTCCCCCTTTTGTAGGGATGACCTGCTGGAAATACCGCTATGGGGCTACCACAGAATCCCACCTTCGATGGTGGTCTGGCTCCTTGTGATGTACACCCAGTCTTTTGGCCCAAACCTCTGCCAGGCTTAAAGATAGCATCAAAGGTACCTTTATCGCCCCTTTCTTTTTCTTTTTTACGAGCTACCCTTATTAGGTAACCTCACAACGTATTCACAAACATCTTATTTGTTTCTACAGCGAAGAGAGCTACTGCTTCATCCTTTCGTCCATTGGTCAGTCGTCGGAGCATGCCGACCAGTTTCATTTCTGCCAATAGCATAGCGCCCATTCTTCCCGAGCTAAGTATCTGCTTAGATTATCCGGGCAAGTTCGCTATACCTTCGGTGGTCTTTAATCTCGAGACGGCCTCATCACCATCTTCTTTTATTGCTGAAGACGTTCAACAAGAAGATTCCAATGAAACCCTTGAAATAAAGCCCCTTATCACAAAAAGAAAGAACCCTTCTCTGCCCCGGGATTCCCCTAAGCGCCAGAAAGTTTCGGCTCCCGCATCTACTTCAATCCAAACAGCTACCCCCCAGACCATTGAGGTGAGCGATCAAAGTTCTCCACCCCCCAAAGTGAATATGGAAGGCGCGGTTGTACCTGGCGTGGTTGTACCTGGCGCTGTAGACCCACAAACGCCCAGATAATCCCCGATTCGGGATACCAACCTGCACACGTCCCAGTCTCCTCTTTCTGGAGCGACTTCAGCCATCAGAGCCCCTCACGACTCATCTGTTCAAGCTGAACCTGTACTTCGGCCAAAACGTCAGGTAATGGTTGACGACGCCCAATCCCTTACATTTATTAGGATGAATCTTGAGGCCACGTCAACCATTCTAGAATCTTTGGGAGAACATATTACCCCAACCATTGTTGAACAATCTTCCCCACACTTTCGGGTTATCATGCATTCTTCTGAGGAAGACTCCTTCAAGGAGGCCGAACTGGTGGTAACTCCCTCACCAACAGTAGACAACACCCCCCAGGGCGATCTCTTAGAGAGGCTTACCCTGATGGCTCTATCGTGGTTAGAACAATCGCCTGTGAGCAACCTCTCTGTTGATTCCTCACTAGCCATTCCGCTCATTACCAAGCTGGAATGTTTGACTCTCCTGCCTACTAGTGAAGATTTGTTGCAACAACTTCACCAAATTTGTGGAGCATCCGGGAATTCTCCTTTTCACTCTCAAGCGCGGCCCCATCTTGAAAAGCTAAGCAAATTACAAGCACGTGCGCTGAAAGATTTGTCAGGATTCGACACCCTGAATGAGCAATATTTCTCCAATACTATATCCACTCAGGTTTTATGTCGTCAAGTGTCATTTGCACATGACATCCGTTGTCAGAGCCGAGGCCAACTGGATGTAGGGTTCATATCCCACATATTAGACTCCTCTAATATGATTTAATTTAAGTCATAGAAACTTCTTATATGGATCTAGTTACATGCAATGAGAAAAGAGGAGAAGAAAAAACGATTTTCTTACATTGCGGAAATGGCACGTTTAGGGCACAACCCAAGTCGCCTACTTGGTTGTTCTTGAGCTTAAATAATTAAGGATGATCCTCCAAAAACGAGATCTCAAGTGTAGAGATCCTCCTTCCGATTGCACCCAAGACTTACCCAAATACCACTAATATTATATACTAACTAGGTATCATAATATTAGTAACCTTAAAATTAGATCTAATAATTTTATTATTACTGCACTAGTAATTTATGAATTATTTGGATCTTAGAACAATTTTTGCATAAAACTAATTTTATGAGGTTAAGAGAATAATTTTAGAGAGATAAGTTGTGTCAAAATAAAATGAGACAAATCTCATATGTATGGGCATTGGGTGCCGGGTAGGGTTCAATAGGGGGAGACATGTTTTGCACACTTGCCTTCTCAAGGTCTTGGGCAAACATCCAAGGGGACATCAATAAATATGATGTCTCTAGAGTTAAATAACTCTCCCATCTACCCATAGTAAATCGGCACCCATAAGTAAAATGGGTGTCCATTTTACATTTTGTATTTTGTCAATTGTATATAATGTAATATGTGACATCTAACATGTCATATGTGATACTTATGCATATTTAACAAATTAAATATCATAACAAACGTAAATAATTTACAATTGATAAATCGACTAGTAATTCACATTTTCTAGTATGTAAAATGGACAATCTCATAATTAGTCGATATAAGTTACAACATATTGTAATTATAACTAATTAACAATTCTTATCTCAAACGTTTCGTAAACATAAAACGATATTAGTAATATAACGTCTTAATTACTAAATCGAGCCTTATTTAATTGCATTACAATAAGACGCAATTTCTCTCTTATAAAATAACGTGTTCATATATTAAGGAATTAATTAATCTATATCAACATATAATTAATTAACTTTACGGTTTGGGAATCGTCCTATAGGTGTGACCTAAAGGAATCAACTGATCACCACCGTCAAACGACAGTAATGTCAAACTCTAGTTAGCCAATCATTACCGATTAATGTTGATCAGTTGACTATATAAATGAATCATCCCTTGCGTATTCTTATTATGAGATTTAATTAATTATGTGATTACACAATAATTATGTGATCGCACTATTGTTGAGGACACATACTCCAACACAGGATACCCTCAACCAAGAAATTGAGGAAGCTGAGCGAGCTTTAACTGCCATGAAAGCTCGTCGTGCAGCACTATCGAAGGAAATTTTCCTGCTTCCCCCGCCTCTCAAAGAACTCGACCAAGTTGAAGCTAAGATCGAAAACAGCAAACAAGAAGCGCCCAAAATACAGGAGCAATACGCAACAAGAAACGCTCATGGGAATCTTGTATCAAGGCTCTCACCGAAGAAATTACTGCCTTTATGGCATTTGTAAATCGGGCAAACCCGTAGAAGCAATTATTGACTTAATCCAATCAATGTATTGCCTTTGTATTCTCCCAAAATTTCGGATAATTTGTTTTAATTTCAGTTGCGTACTTCTCCCAGATAGTGGGATAATAGAACTTCAAAAATTTGCCATTTATGTTTCTTATAAATTGCACTCCGTCCAATCCTTGCAATGTATATGCATTCCCTGACAAGCTTCTCATAATCCTAACGGACCTTGCCACAGCGGCGACCATTTACCATAAAAATGATCCTTTTGACCAATAGGCAAGATCACTTTCCATACCAAATCCCCAACTTGGAAAGACTTGGACCTGACCCTAGCATTATACGCTCTGGCCGTTCTAGCCTTACCTTTAAGTAAATTTGCTAGTGCTTGGTCTCTTAAATGTTCAACATCCAAGTTGACAATATTCATTGACTCTGTATACGTTGCTAAATCCAATGAACTTTGTTGCAAAATCCGAGCGGATTCCACATTAACCTCTGCCGGTATTACAACATCGTGACCGAAAACTAATTGGTATGGAGTATATCCTATAGCCCCCCTTTTTGAAGTTCTATAGGCTTATAACGTATCTAGCAATTTATTATGTCAATCACGGGGGTTATCCTCAATCATTTTTGAGATTCCTGCCTTAATCAACTTGTTAGTTGACTCAGCCTGCCCGTTTGCTTGGGCGTAGTAAGGAGTAGAATTTGACAATTTCACCCCAAATTGTGTGGCGAATTCTAGAAGAGCAGGCCCGTTACAAACAGGCGCTTGATCTGTCGTCAATGTTTCAGGGATCCCGAAGCGGATAAAAATGTATTCCTTCAGGAATTCCACTATATCCTGGGTAGAAACGCTCTTAAAGGGTTTGGCTTCAACCCATTTCGTAAAATAATCCGTAACAACGAGAACATACTTATGCCCCTTGGATGATGGTGGTTTTATTTCTCCTATCATATCCATCGCCCATCCACGAAATGGCCATGGCTTGATTATAGGATGCAATTCGCATGCTGGCACACGGCTCAACGGTCCATAGCGCTGACATGCCTTACACCCTTTCGCATAAGTGATGCAATTATCAATTATAGACGGCCAATAAAACCCATGGCGATGGATCAACCAACGCATTTTTGAATTGGATTGATGAGCCCCACAAACGCCTTCATGAGTTTCAGCCATAACAAGTAACGCATCATCGGTATTCAAACATTTTAATAGAATACCTTGTGGGTCCTTTTTATAAAGGACATCTTCGATCAGGAAATACCCAAAAGCCCGTTTTTTAAGCTTTGGATTTAACCCTTTTTGGGATGGATTTTTTAAAATGCTTATGATATCAGACCGCCAATCTAACGATTGTGGCATAATATCAACTTTATAAATTTCTATTGAATGATCCTCCTCATTGACAAGGAATGGTCGTTCGATCCTTTCAAAACATCCCAGGCTGTCGAGATTATCTATCACGTAACCGGAGGCATACTGAGCCAATTGGTTAGCCGTTATGTTCAAATTGCGTAAAATATGAACACAACAAACTTTTCGAAAATTTTTCAACAAATCTTCTATTCTAGCCAAATATTTTGATAGGGGCGCCGACTTACACTTAAATAGTCCGTTGAATTGATTAACAACTAGTTGTGAATCGCCCAGTACCCGGATGTTCAACGCTCCAAGCTCAATTAACCGCTCAAGACCCATCATTAGCGCCTCATATTCGACCTTATTATTCGTTCCGCCGCCTATCAGGGTAGCCGCGAACTTCCATTCCTTTCCTAATGGAGAGATAATGTGAACCTCGACGCCTGACCCATCTGATGTAAAAGATCCATCAAAATGCATCTGATAGGCTATCGCACACCTATGCAAAAATACCCTAGAGTACAACAAGTAAATGTAGTATATAGGGGTCGAATTCCACAGAGAATCTCGGATTGTTCTATTAAAAAGCTATGGAGAGCTTTTCTATCTAAGCCGATTTAATTGGTTTGTTGATTGATGATTTAAGATAAAAACAATAATGATAGAAACATCTAGGGAAGTTGGTTCAACATGTAACAATTGTGAATGCATATGACTAATATGATATAATAAAACATTTTTCATTGCTATGGGTTTAAATATCCGTCTCTCGACTTTATCATAATAAACCAAACAAATAGAATAGTCTAACGATCTCTCGATATGATTAGGTTATTCTATTAACAACATGCAAATGTTCTACTTCAAATCCCGTGCCTCTCGACTTATAGGACGAGCAATTTAACCAACGATTAATTACGCGTTTTTAGTCATCGATTAATGTATACATAAATAGCATGTGCTAGGAACATATGAACAACATCTTATATTACCAATTAAGTCATATTGCAAACACTTTTGATTACATGTCTCCCCTAGTCCCTAGACTAGAGAATTAGTTATTCATATTAAGATTAAAACTCATAGATAATAATAATATAAAAGACATAATGAAAATGCAATAATAAAATAAGGAAGAAATACAATACCAAATGGAGAACAAATACTTGAATGGAAGAATATAAACCCAAATGTAATATAAAGAAAGCTTGAATTGTATAACAAAGTAGAATTACAACTATTAATTGAGAGAATATTTGTATAAGAGAATTTCTAAGAATTTGAGAGAATAAAACTAAGTGTAATGTAATGAGAATTAGGAAGAATGAA
>JAGPOY010006446.1:4782-14912 GCA_018983105.1 Silene uniflora | reverse complement strand
CCACTCCTTTTTCTTAACAGCTTGATAGAAATTCTGTGGTTCTTCACCTTTGACTATAGAATGCACCATATTGGCAAATCCCTCAGTGACAGTGGCTTCTGTCACTGTTGTGGCCTGAGCCACTTCATCTTTGTTGTTCTGTTTTCTGTGGTTTACAACAAAATCTTTCATCCAAGCAGGTTGCCTTCTTGTTCTGTCAGATTTTCTGTTGTGTGGACTGTGAGGACTGGTGATGTTGTTATCAGTGGACTGTCTTTGATTCTGATCATTATCTGGCATTTCATGCATGTCACCAGCATTGTATGGAGAAGATTCTTGACAGTTTGCAGGACTGATAGAAGGAACAAATTCACCATCAGCAGCCTCCCTGTCATCTTCTTCTATGACTGGCATCTGAACAGGGTTAGGTACCATGAATTTGTTCTTGGTAGTGGCTGGATTGTGAGGAAACAGATGTTCATAGAAGACCACATCTCTTGTAGCAAATCTCTTCCCACTGTTCAGTTCTTCCACAAGATATCCCTTTTGATTTGGAGGATATCCAATGAAGATGCAAGGAACTGCTCTTGGCTTCATTTTGTCTTTCTGTCTGTCAGGGTTATAAGCCATCCCTAGGCATCCAAAGGCTCTCAGTTGACTGTATTCTGGGACTTTGTGGAATAATACTTCATAGGGAGTTTTATTTTTAATGACTGGTGAAGGCAATCTGTTAATCAGATAAGCTGCAGTCTTCACACAGTCACCCCAGTATTTCAGAGGCAGTCCAGCTTGGAATCTCAGTGCTCTACTGATCTCAAGGAGGTGTCTGTGTTTCCTCTCAACAATGCCATTTTGTTGAGGCCTATCCACCATGCTTGTCTGATGTATTACCCCATGTTTGGCAAAGAAATCAAGGCACCATTGATCATCAAACTCAAGAGCATTATCAGATCTCAGAATTTTAATTTTTGAGTTAAAATGAGTCTTGGCATATTCATACAGTTGTTTGAAATACTCAAGAGCCTGGGATTTTCTTTCCAACAAATAAATCCAAGTGGCTCTTGAGCAATCATCAACCAAAGTGAGAAAATATTTATATTTGCCTCTATACAAAACCTTATATGGTCCCCATATGTCCATGTGAATCATATCGAATGGTTGAGCAGAGATGGATTGACTGACAGGAAATGGGAATTTGGTGAGCTTAGCCATAGGACAGCATAGACACAATTGATTGTGGACAATTTTATCAGACAAATTGAGTGCAACAATATGCTTTAATTTAGACAATGGAGCATGTCCAAGTCTATTATGCCACAAATTATAAGGAGCTAAAATTTTATTCATAAAAGGAATACTGTCATTACAAGAAGTTTTTGGATTTAATGGCTCTTGACACAAGTTGTCAGCCTTGGAATTAAAAACAGAAAATAAGTTAAAACTCTTCTTGTTGTTTTCTTGAGATTTGAAGGAGTTTTTATGACTTTCAAGGTAGTACAATCCATCTACTGCTCTCTCCTTTGCTTTGATTTCATGGGTGATACAATCCTGCACATAACAGTGAGAATTATAGAACTTGACATAACATTTGTTGTCCTTAGCCAATTTTTGAATGGACACAAGATTATGCTTAAAATCAGGCACAAACATTGCACTTTCCAATCTCAGGCCATTATACAAGGGCATGCTTCCCATGTGAGTGACATAGGATGCCCCTCCATTGGGTAGATTGATTTTAAACTGCTTAGACAGCCTTTTAACATTGTTCAATTTGCTCAGGTCAGTGATCATATGATCACTTGCTCCTGAGTCCAATATCCACAATTTTTTACTCATTTTCACACTATGACAAGACATTATACCTGCATAGTTGCAGTCTATTTCCCCATCAGTGTCATGTCCTGATTTCATTCCATTCCTATTGCCAGGTACATACTTTAGCAGACTTTCCAAGCTGTTGGTTTGTTGCTGCTAAAGGTGCTGCCAACTCTGCATTACTTGGTTCAGACTGTGTGTTGTTTGCCATCCTCTTGTTGTATCCATTGTTATACCCATTGAAGTTGGTATTTTGATTTCCTGCACTCTGATTTCCTCCATATCCTGAGGAGTAGGTATTTCTACCTCTCCCTCTGAAACCACCTCTATTTCCTCTGAAACTTCCTGGATTTCTTCCTGACACAAATCCACCTGTTCTTGGCCTTTGGTTACCAGGACCAAACCAGCAGTTCTCAGAGGCATGATTTTTGTATCCACAATGCTTACATGGCACAACTTCATTCTCAGACTGCCCCCCCTTAGCCAAAAGTGCAGAGGCTTCCACCTCAGACTTCACAGTAGGCTGAACATTCTGCTGCTGTGCCTCCTCTTGCACCATAATTGACATGGCAGTATCAACAGTGGGCAAGGGAGACATAAGAAGTATTGCACTTCTTTGGGTAGCATAGTCCTTGTCCAAGCCATTCAGAAACTGAAAGAGTCTTGCTTCCTCTTTGTGCCTTTGCATTGCATCCAAGAATGCACTGATTTCCTCAGTTATCACAGTTATGACTGGATAGTCATTCAGGTTTTCCAGTTCATCCCACATAGTTCTCGGTTGAATATAGTACTCAGTCACAGATTTCCCATCTTGTTTACACTCATATGAATCTTTGTTCAATTTGTATTTCCTAGCCCCATTGCTCACCAAGTACCTTCCTTTTAACAATTTCCATATTTCTTTGGCAGATTCAGTATACATAATTGCCATTTTAATAGGTTCACTGACATTTTGTAAAATCCAAGATATAACCAGACTATTAGCAACCAACCATGCCTCTATCTTAACCTCATCATTCTTGGGCCTTCCCACAGCCCCTGTAACAAACCCTAACTTCCTTTTTGCAGATAGTGCCAACTCCATGCTCCTTTTCCAGGGGATGTAGTTTTCTACCCCGGTCAGGATGGGTGTGATTTTCAGTGTACTACTAACATCATTGGGGTTACAGAAAAGAGGGTCTGTGACAGCTATGGTGGTTGTGGTCATCTCAGAGTTATCAGACATGGTGACAGATAAACAAAGCAGGCTATGGCTAAATCACAAAGAAACAGACTACAAACTCAACAATATTGCATAAAGATTCAAACTTTGCTATAAAGGTGCGACCTTTGTGCTAACTACTTCACAAACAAAGAGAAAAACAGAGTATTGCAGAAACTTACTACGAAAATGGAACAATAGAGAACCAAGTATGCAGAAACCAGAGCACAAGGCTCATGGCTCTGATACCATGAAGACTTTCATTATATGAACATTCATGATGTGTTTTGACAGATGAATGATTTGTGTGAATTGAGCTCAAGACGGCTACTGTTTCATTGTATTCTTAATTGTGTGCATTATGAGCTTACATGCTGCTATTTATAGAGAAACTCATATACACATTTAGGTCATTGTACTAGCTACAAGACAAATTCTATGACAGCTAGCCAATTCTTCTTTTTCCTCAGCTTGTCCTTCTACCAACTCTCTTGTCATCATTCTCATTCCTTCTCATTCCTTCCATTCTTTAGTATGTCAGCATAGGATTGGACCTTGTTTAGCATTGAGTCTTGGGCCTTCCTTTTACAGATGTGTGTCGTACCTACGACAATTACCAAGCTAAGTGTTCGTAGTGAGGCCATTGGCTCATGTCCGGTGCCTATCACTCAGTTCGTGGAGTTAACTCGTTTGGAACTCTATCGTTGCTCGCTCAATTATCATCCTACGATGACTTTACTGAAGCTTACCCAGCTACATCTTGATATTGTATCATTCCCTCATAACTTCCTCCAATCCCTCTCGCGTATTGCACCTAAGCTCGAGCGTTTAAGCTTAAGGATGTGTTGTTGGTCGTCTGGTCCTGATACAGCTACAATTGATGCACCACGCCTTAAGGAGTTTGTTATGGATTACTGTCGCTTGAGACACTGTTCTTTTTCAGAAACGACGATCTTGTCATCTGTTACCCTTTGCCTCCGGCATAAATGGAACAATCCGGATGGATTTCACCGTGTTCTACCTAAGCTTACAATGCTCGAAATCTTGGACTTTGATACGATAATGGTATGTCGATAGGACTTTATTATCATACTACTATAATTACTTCAAATATTCACTTTTTCACTGACACTGTAGTGAATAAGACGACCTTTTTATTAGAACGTTAATTTTCCCGTCTCAGTAAACTTAAGACAAAACGAAGTGAATCAAAGTGAAAATGTTTCTTATGTTATCGCTAATTTGAATGAACATTCATATACGGAATACATTTTACTAAGAAAGTCGTCCTTGCGTGCTTGGTTATTGTATATGAGCAGGTATTATCTCCCTGCTTGAAGCCAACAATTGAATCTTCAGACTATAAGCCTTGGGCATTGAAGAAGCTTACTTTACGTGGAATTAATCTGAATTGACAATCATATCGAAGATCATATCATCCAATATCATCCTTCATGCGACACCTTATTTTATTACTTGAAAGAGCTAAAAACATCAAAGAGCTGCGGATAGAAGATTCTACTCGAGATAATGAGTTTTATCCTGTCAATTTGGACAAGTTCATTTTCAAAGACGTTACACTAGACCGACTTGAGACGCTGTCGTTTTTGTTTGTTACCGAATCTCATCTCAATCTGCAATTGTTCAGGTCTATTCTTCCGTGCTTGCCGGCCTTTGTGAACTTGAACATTGGTTATAGTACAAGGCTGGATTCAATTGAACAAAAACGGGTTGTCGAATGTGTATCGGAGTTTTGTTGGGCATTGCCCAATGTCTCAGTGACGTACTTTCATATATAGTAGATTTTGATTCAAATTGTTCGATTTGAATTTGGATAGAGCTCCCACATTGACCCGTCCCAAATAACCCGATTATTTGAGATGACGCCGACTCAGACTCACCACATGTGCATGTAGCAGCAAGGTCGGTTCGATTTCTTTTTTTAATTCGTTGTACTGTACTCCGTATTTGATAAGAATCTCCAGCTACAAATTCAGGTATTTATATTTGACTTAACTAATTAAAAACTAACTTATACTTAATGTTTGTAAGTTTGTCTAAGCAGTGACATAATCTTCCTAATCTCGAATTGTTTATTTTATATTTCGAATACATAAAGGTAAACAAATGATTGAGACAAGTGGACAATAGGTTATGTGGAAGATCAAATTACGATGTACAACTCTTCCAAATACAGAAGGGTAAACAAACGATTGAGACACGCATAAATGGAATAGGTAAACAAATAACCGAAATGAAGAGTAGTTTTTTTTTTGGTGAACTAATTGTTACGGAGTACTCCTATTAATTAGGAGTACAAAATACAATTCATAATCATAAGTATATTCGATAGCCTGCAGAGATAATTTTGAGGTCGGTTAGTACCCTGGCTAGCCGGCTTCTCCAAGTTTCGAGTTTTATATAACACAATTGCATCATATATGATCGAAAGAATATTTTTGTTAGGATCCGCCTCTACGTTCAATCGTTTAAGGTGCTTTTAAACCAAGTGAGTTTGATGTAATGGTTGTCGATCTCATTCCTCATCCCTGATATTTGGTTACTAATTCAGCTCTTTTCCTAACTTTTAAAAATCTAATAATTAGTTTCTTGTTTTAGGTAGGTTATTCCTAATCAAGTACTCCATAATCGTCTAGATAGTCACGGAGTATATGTTTGATCACAAATTCTTGTGTGCAGCCATTGTAAACAAGGATAATTTACAAATCTGCAGTCTTACACACAAAATGAGATCATAATGTACTCCATAATAGTCACTTTCTTTGACATTCTTTGGTCAAAACAAATCATCATTAGCATTTTAATTGAGTTAATTTAATCGGATTATTTGATAAGATTATCCCTTTACTCATCTTAGTCATGTCGATGTCACGTACAATATCTACTTTCACAACTAATTTAATCATTAGTATTGGAATCATTGAAATGATCTCATGGTCCTATATGTTACCACTAAGGCACCAAGAAAGCTGGTACCACCATCCGAAATATCCCTACTGTACTTAAGTATGAATTATCTCCATTTCTTTTTCTCTCTTTATTACTTCCATTTCTTCAAGTAAAACAATATTATTATGTAAATCATTATTCTCGGCCTCTCAGCATCATCAAACAATCGATCATTAAATCGCCAGAACATAATATTGTCTATTGAGAAAGAAAATTGAAGAAAATGGGAGGATCTCAATAATCTGTTTTATTCTTAAGAGTTAGGACTGATATATCCGTCTTAAGACAGACCAACTGATTAACTATACGTCTATACCCTACACATTTATAGGGCAAAGTTGACCATCACATACATCACTTGATTATAGCACGTTCTCAAGTTCTCAACTACGGAGTATAAATATAACCAAAATTGCAAGCATATGAGCACCAAATCATACAACATGTATGCTACAAAGCTTTATATCCTTCCTCTTCTCCTCATCCTCCTTCCTTTCCCTTCCCAAGCTCGCTACTTCCACCGTCAACGTGGTGGAATAGCCATTTATTGGGGTCAGAACGGCAATGAGGGTCGGCTCAACGAAACATGTGCCACCAAAAGATACAAATACGTCAATTTGGCTTTTTTAAACATTTTTGGAGGCGGTCAAATACCTTCCTTAAACTTGGCGGGTCATTGTGACCCGCCATCAGGAGGGTGTGTTGGTTTGTCAAGTGAGATCGAGTTTTGTCAATCCCTAGGCATTAAAGTCTTGCTCTCTTTAGGTGGTGGTGTTGGGAACTATTCATTTTCCTCCGGAAACGATGCCAAAAACTTCTCTAAATATCTATACAAAAATTACCTAGGGGGCCACTCAACCTCTAGACCTCTAGGGAACGCCTCTCTAGATGGTGTCGATTTTGACATCGAGTCCGGATCCATATCATATTGGAGCGATCTAGCATGGTATCTAAGCCGGTATAGTTTTCTAGGAAAGAAAGTGTACTTAGCCGCGGCCCCACAATGTCCATTCCCGGACAAGTATTTAGGCAAACCTCTTAGAACTGGCCTATTCGACTACGTATGGGTCCAATTTTACAACAATCCACCTTGCCAATATAATGGCAACCTTACCAATATAATAACCTCATGGAATTTGTGGAGCTCAAAATGGTACATAAAAAAGTTGTTCATGGGTCTACCCGCCGCCACAGAAGCAGCAGGAAGCGGGTTTCTACCACCGAATGTGCTGATTAACAAAGTCTTACCGCGCATTAAAAGATCGCGAAAATATGGAGGGGTAATGTTTTGGTCTAAATTTTATGATGATCAAAGTGGTTATTCTAAACAAATTGTCAAATTTGTATGATTAAGTGTTAATTTATCAGTTTAACACGATTTTTACGTTATGTCACATTATTGTTGATTTGAGATTGAGATTTGAGGTTGTAACAAAGTTGACTTTTTCTTAAACGACTGAATAAAGTTGACTTTTTCTTTGTTTTTGAAGTCTGACGTTTTGCATGTGCAAATGCATGTCGTTTTACTATCATACGGCGAGTTTCGCGGTTTATCGAATAATTGAATTTCTATTGGGTTTGGGCCCAATTTGTCATGTGCTTGTATTTTGGGTTGTTTTAAACAGTGGTTTTTCGACCTTGGGCCTTTTTCTGAGCATAAAAGTGACAATTGGTCTCTCATCTGACGGGTTACAAACTCAGACGGAGAAAAACATGACCATTTTATGAATAATTATGATAATGGGTAATCATCTATAAACTCTTTTTTTTTTGAAGGGAATCATCTATAAACTCTTACATTTATCATCAATAAATTTGTTTTATCATAAAATGTGTAAAATGATTATATTTCCCGGTTAGTAGCAATGTACCTGAAGTTTGGGCTCAAATCGACCCGTTTTCGTCTACTAATAACTGATAACGACCGTATTTATTCTAACTAAATCTAAATCGGTTAATGTTTTAGTTGGTTCTCCGTACATTAAATAGTTACCAAAGGGACTATCATTATGCGTAAATGAAGGTGAATTAAACGAAGGTCATATCTAAAATAATCGTCTTGTACATTGTAATCGATCTCTTTTCAAACCTACATGCTCACACACCTTTTATTAGCGGTTACTTTTTCACATATTTTTCCATTTCTTCACGTCTTATAAAAGTGAGATTATCATAGTATATCTTACCTATTTGGTAAAAAAAAAAAATCAAAAGAAATCCACTTAATAGACATCTGGTCACCGTTCACACATAAATAAGAAAAAAAATCAGAGGAATAAAAGGAAAAAAATAGGACAACCTTGAACTCCTCATGGTTATGTCAACCATGCCACAAATCAGACTTGCTAGTTGTTGCACACAATGTTAAAAAATGAAAAAAAAAATGTAATAGACGTACCACGGTTATAGCGATCACAAAACCTTACTACTTATATTCACAAAGAATAATAAAAATAAATTTGCACCACACATATTCCCGAAAAAAGAAATAGGGAAGAAAACTCGAATAATCCAAAAATATGAAAATAGGGAAGAATATCGTGGATGTGATGGAGTACTAGTTAATGCACACAATAATCACCACCCTTGGTTTTTGTAGCAAAAGAGGAGGCAACAAGATTTACTTAAGACGACACTTTCCGTCTTAAATTTAAAAAAGAAACGCAGAAAGAATTTGGGAAAAGAACGTGTATGTTGGGCCATAGACAGAAAAAGAAGAAATGGAAAAGGAAAAGAATCGCAAATTATCCAAGCAATGACAGACGTAGTTTCCTTAAATAACCTTTGAATCCTCGTATTTAATCCCTCACACTCTCCCAAGTGACACCCACAGAACACACTTTCTATTTACCCCTCCCCTCTTTTCTCACACTTTCTCAACCCGCCGCCACCACTATTTTCATTTATTTCTCTCTAAAAATACAAAAAAATAACCATTTAATTTTTACCGTACAAGAAAATTGATAGTCCAGATACATCAGTCATCAGGTATACTGCCACTTTTCTGCACCACATTCATTACTTTTTTTTACTGACTGTTATTCAATTTGACTTTTTTACCCGATTCGGTAATATTCTATTTTTAGACCCGTCATTCATTCTCTTATTTATTCACTGACCCAAATCTTTGAACTGTACTTAATTCAAGTATACTTGCTATAACTAGGTGTCTGTCATTCTGTCAACTTTGCAGGTTCAATTTTATTTTTACTTTTGTTTGTAGTTTCTTTTTTACTTTGTCTCCTTCATTTCTTTACGTTTTCGTTACTTGTTAGTCTCAGCCGTTTCTTTATTTTATGCTTCTATTCTTTTCTATCCATTTCTTTACGTTTTCGTTACTGGTTTGTTTTAACCGTTTCTTTATTTTATGCCTCTATTCTTTTCTATTTATTTATGTGCTTGTTATTTTCCGCTCTTTGTATTTTATTAGTATTTCTCTCTTAATAATCTTCTCATTTGTTTGTACTCGCAAAATTATATTGTATGACCCTGAAGTGACCACTTTTGTAACTAATGACCAATTTTTGTTGTGACTAAAAAATTGATGCAAGTAAAAATAGCGACTACTTTTTGACAAAAAAATAATGGAAAAGACCGCCTTACAATAGAATTGCTGCTCGTATTTAACTAGAGCACATCCTAGGTCTCAACTCGTGTTCCGGCCTTTTCCCCTTTCTATCACATCGTCAATATAATGATGTGCTTAAAGGAGAAAGGATCGGAAATAAGATGAAGCACGAAAATGAGATATGTGATTTGAAATCATATTTGACCACCGCAAGTTTCATTCTTGCCATGGAACTTAGACTCTTTGCTTCTGATACATGTGTAACTGTATATGATGTTGCTAAACTAATAAACTTAATTGTTGATGCAATCTTCATTTTAAGTTTCTGTAATTCAACTTAGGATCTATAAATTGTGCCTTTTGCTTTTGTATAATGCTTGATGCGGATCGAAATAGCAGAAAACTGATCACAAATGTGCTGCCTTTTGTTTAAAGATTTGGTTTTTGTATTCGTTATTCCGATTTTCGAATTCTCTTCAATAACAGATTAACAGAATCATATAAAAAATGCCCTCATGCTTATTTTTTACTTTGTCTATCAAAAACTTACTAATTTATTGGTTTACAGAATCGAAAACTTTCAGATGTTTGCAAGCA
>JAGPOY010006445.1:0-10312 GCA_018983105.1 Silene uniflora | reverse complement strand
CTGTACTTGGTAAAATGGTAACGCGCCTCACTCCATACCGACGTAATTTGTATATTTCAGGGGTTGATTGCTAACTACTTTTGATGTTCTACTTGTACGTTGGTTATCGATATGAACGAATGAATAGGGCAAGTTAAATCACAAAATTAATGTCTACAATTCTAGAAATGTCAAATTTCATTCATTGCCTACCCTTTTAATATGTTTTGTGTATGTCATATTCATATAATTCTCCATTATATAAACATGAAGGATATTGGTTTAGTGTTTGAAAACACGGAACTAATTTTATTTTCATGATTTCAATTGTAGAAATTCAAATGTTTTAATTCAATTCCAAATCCAACTCCAGAATTATTGCGTTTGGGAGACCCATGGAATTGGAATCGGAATTGAATTTGGGCGAGACAGATATAGGTCGAGGTCATGAGATGTTTTATATTTGAATAAATTAAGTATTGTCCTGAAAAATATTTGCGATCGGAAAAAATATTGTTATGAAATTTGCGTCACAGAATATAACGTAAGAAGTGATGGAATGGAAATGAATATTATATGGTAGGTATTTGAGAACCCAAACAAATTTTAACTAGCTTGGAATTGATAAGAAATTGAGTCAATTTCAATTTCAAATTGTAGGAGTTCTCAAACACTTGAAATGTCTCAATTACGGAATTCAATTCCAATTCAAGGTTGCCAAACATACCATATATTTCGGCAAAGAATCAAATGGACTACTAACAAGAAGGTTATTGCACCATACTATCATAATACTCATTTGAATTGTGACGATCCTACATCGATAAATTAGAGTGTTAAATCATTCATTTGATAAGCAAATGAGCTACTTCTCTTATTGTCTGTCAATTAGTTTTATGCTGAAACCTCTTTAATCTTTTAAAGTGGACTAGATTCTTCTTCACGGCCGATATGAATTAGACTTGTACATATGTTTTAACATAAATCAAAGGAAAACACAACATAAGCAAACATAAAATTGTAAGCTATGGTAAAAAAGTAGAATTCTAAATAACATTTCCTAGTGATGTTATATATTTGAAATAATCAGAAGTTTCATTTTAAGAGAAGGAAAGTGAGTGGTTCGAATTCTCTCCATTTCCTTGAAAAAAAAAAATGAACCTCTATTTCTTATAAACGGAATGGATTAGATCTTTGATGATCTAATGATTGATCGTTTCATAAAGAAAATGTTTTAATAAATTGGGAGAAAAAATATATTAAAATCTATTTATATTATTAAAATAAGCTTTTTTTTTTTCAATTGATTATAGAGAATCCAAATTTTAAGAAAGACTTAGAAATTATCTTAAATAAATCTAAAAAGTTTTATTAATTATTAAATATAGAGAGGAAGTACATCAGTTTTATTAATTAAAACTGCAACAAATATAGGTACGTAAAACCTATTTGAGTAGGACATAATGTCTATATGATAGTGTATATATAAACGCTTCTCATACATACAAATCACGGACGATTTCTTCTTTCCTCGATAACAAAATTTGTCTAATGTTTTATGTAGTACTATATATATATGTGATATATTTGTCTCATGTTTATGTACCAAAAAAAAATATATTTGTCTCATGTTTTATGTAGCATTATGTAATTATGTATTATGTGCAAGATGTTGACTAATAATTGTTGCTAATGATTTTTTTTTTCTTGTGTGTGTCGATAGGATGAAGGTGTGATAAATATAGTTTCTAAAGGAGTTAAAGGTATGCTTAATCAATGATATTGTGTGGCTTTGATAATCGATCTACCCTACTTGATTTATTCACTATTTGTGATTTATATTCAGTAGCAATTATTAGTAGCCCTTAGGATTATATGTATCATTTTCCATATTAGTATTACATTGTCTTAAATTTTAATTTGTCGTATTGTTGACGAGTACCGGATTTTATTTATTTGTGTTAGATCCCAATAATTAATGAGAAATAATTAGTTAACTTAGTGGAGTTATGTATAAAAGGGTTAAAATAATCAATTTGGTATCCATTTTACACGAAACATTCAATCCGTTCAGGTAGGAACCACAAACAAATTAACTACCTATAAAGTCTGGCAAAAGGAAAACTACGTATGAATATTTCTAACAAAGTTACCGCAATGAATCTTTGAGATAAGAACCGAAAGACTTTAAAAGCCAAGGTAGCTTTGGCCTTAGCTTTAGAAGTAGAAAACTCCTTTTATTTAATTAATTAATATGGGTGTTGATTTTTGCAATACACATTTTACTTATTATAGTACATTGTTGACAATTATACCTCCTTATTTCCTCTTTCATTTACTCTCCCTTGTTGGGAGAGAGACGACGGTTAAATCGACCTTAACAACAATTGCCAATTCAGCATGCAAACGGCCAAAATTCCTAGAGCAACATGTGACACCATTGATAGAAAAGCTCGGCACTTCTTACGGGGAGGTGATGAGATAGAATAAAAAATCGATTCATCTTATCAATTGGGAAACGGTTCAACAACCAAAATCTCAAGGTGGTTTGGGGATAGTTTCGGTCAGGCAAGCAAATGCAGCATTCTTAACCAAGTTAGGGTGGCAGGTTCTTGCGGAGCCCCAGGGTTTATGGTCACGTGTCCTTTGTGCAAAATACTATAATAATAGATGTGATATTGACTTTTTTAAGCCCAAACGAAATATGTCCAATGTCTGGGCTGGAATTTCGTCTCAATCTAAGACTATAGTACTGAGGTGCACGGCAACTGCTGTAGGCAATGTAGAAGAACTTTAATTATATTGGGATCGTGCTTGGGTAGATGGGATATGCCTCTGAGATAATACTTCAGCACCAATTCCCGGTGACATCCTTGAATTGGCGCGACGATTAGTTCTATGTGGAGCGAAAGCAATGGTTGGAAATGGGAGCTCTTTGCCGATTTTCTACCCCCAACCTATTTTACAGCATATCGCTTCTATATCCCTAGTTCATGACCATGATTTTGAGGACATGCTTTATTGGCAAGGTACGTCGTCCGGTAAATTTACTATTAAGTCGGCTCTAGAATACTTACAAGGTGACGACATCTCCTCCTCGCCCGAGCCTCCTGTTTGGCAAACTATATGGCGTATTCCGGTGCAACAACGAGTTCGTATGTTCTGTTGGTTAGCTGTCCACGGTCGCTTAATGGTCAATGTTAATTGAGTAAGAAGAAATATGGGGGATAACCCTTTATATCCGCGGTGTGAGGAAAATGAGTAATCGACCGAGCATCTCCTTCGATCGGGTCCCATATGTTTCCGGGCAAATATGGAACTTAGCCGATATTGACCCCTCTAATACCTCATTTTATATTATAATTCTTCCTTCTCCGGTTGGTTAAAAGTGCGAGCAATGACGTGAATACTACCGTAGCGGACTCGCCAATTTATTTCGTTATTACATGCTGGTGGTTTGGATATGGCAGAAAAATATTATCTTTGGGCGAGAAAATGAAAACTCGACTGAACCTCGGACATTTCTCTGTCAACAATTTGAAAATACAAAAAAAAAAGCGTTAGATAAGTTTGATATTTTCATCCTGAATCTAAGGTCACCGAATGTTGAAGTATTCATCTGTTGGCTACCTCCACCTCACGGGCGGGTTCAGTTAAATACACATGGAGCTTCAAAAGCCAAAAGGCAATCCAGCTCCAGCTTGGGGGCGGTGGTATATTTCGAGATGAGATGGAAAATTTCATTACAACATATTATTTTCATGTGGGTTTTGTTCGTCTATGAAGGCGGAATTACTAGCCCTGCTAGCTGGTTAGAGAAGGCAAGGTATATGCGTATAACGAAGTTAATTATCCATATGGATAATTCTCTGTGTGTTGGACTTGTGAAGATCAAATGGTTAGTAATAACCTGAAATTCATTGTCGACTGATGCCGTTCGAAACTGAAACAACCCGTAATTCCTGACTTATTCGGTGGTCTACTCGGCCGAGTAGATGTCACTCGACCGAGTAGATGGGTCACTCGACCGAGTGATTTTGGGGTTCAATTGGTCAACTTCTGCCGAAATTCCACTTGACCGAGTGATTGCTTACTCGATCGAGTGGACATTTCACTCGACCGAGTGCTGCGGGAACCGCTGAGCTTTCACCCGTGGGCTTTACTATTGATGGGCTTTGTCATATATAAACCTTATTTTTCTTATTTCCCCCATTTTACAAACCCAAATGCTTTCTCTCTAAACCCCTCCTACCTCCCTCTACAATTCTTCCTTCCATAAAACTTAGATCTACAACATATGGTGAAGAATTTGGAAGATTCACCCACATATCCTTGTTTCTTATCACTTGGTGAGTATTATACTACCTTTTTCCCTTTGATTTGGATAATTCGTTTTAAGACTTAAACCCTAGAATTTGGGGGGTTTTTCATGGGTAGTTTAATTAGTAGTTGTGGTTAGTATTATGACTAATTAAGGGGTTGGTTAGTATTGTTATTGTTATGGTAATTAGTAGTGATAGTTATTATGTAATGTATGTAGGATGAGACGGTTTTACATGGTGGATTCTCAGTGGTTTCGAGTAGCTTATGGAGTATGCTATAAGGTAGGTTAATCCTACTCGGTTTCAATATTGGGTCATTGTGTATTTCGCGGTTAATTATGTAATTAGCCTCATGTAATTAGATTAGTTGCATTATAACATGTTTAGGCACTAATTATGTGATTATGAAGTAATTATGGTGTTAGCCATGTATTGTGATAATATATTGTTAGTATTGTGTATTGGAGGATTTGTGACGGTAATATGGTTGTCGTGGAGACGGGGGACGATTGGGAGATCGTCTCCCGCTTGAGTCGCCCTTTGAAGCTTCCCACTCCAAAGGAGATGTACACATTAATGGCTTAAGGTTGGAGGGACTCGTGTGGGTGAGACACGACGTTTGGCAGGGTACCCGAGTCGCTCTTGGGCCCGGTACCACCGACGTGATCGGAGTACCTTGTTGAGTGCGGTGTCGTGGACGTGTTCCTGGCACCGAGTGGGTACGTCTGGGCGTGTCCCGGTACCGGTGTGGCGTATGGACGTTGGTGTTTTATATGACGGTTGGACGTTGGTGTTGCATTCATGTCATGGTCATGTTGTTTATTCACATATACTTGAGTCGCATTGCATATTGTTTATTGAAACTGACGTTTGTTGTTGCGTGTCTGTCGCATGTCTCTCTTGGGGTGGCCTGCATTGATCCATATGATGTTCTTGATCATATGGGGAGCAGATTGTATACAGGTTATATGGATAGCACGTGGGATGCGGGACGACTTCGAGGAGTCACGAGTTATACTTTGTTGTTTAGAAGTGTAGAGTAGTTATGAGTTGTATTCTTTTCATTTGTTTACGTTTATGTAATCATTAAACCTTTATATTTATAATAAAATGTTCTTTCATCGAAGTTTTTGAAACACTACCTCGGAAAACCGAGATGGTAACACTTAAATTATCTTGGCCGGATAGTTGGGGTGTTACAGAAACAATCCATGGATAATCAAGATAGAGCATACTTATAGAGAGGCAAACGGGGCTGCCGACTTGCTAGCTAATCGAGGAATTAATTCAAGCACTCTTCCTACTTATTTAGATTTTCCTTTTAATGAGCTATGTACCATCCTTCGGGAGGACATTTTCGGGGTTGATATTTCCCGTCTAATAGCAAATAACTAATTTCGGGCCTTTGCCCCTCATCCGCACCAAAAAAAAAAATTTCTCTTTCATTTACCCTCTTTAACTTCTCTCTACATTATTCTCTCTAATTCAACACACCCATACTCCTCTAATTTTTAGCCACCCACATTTAAATATGTACTGTCTCGATAATTTATGCACTTCATTAAATCAATACACAAATTATATACAAACACATGTACTAATTGATTGAATGCTTTTACAAATACGTATTTTATTGATAAACGTACTACAATATTTCATAGAAAAAAAACCATTTTCTGGAACATAATATTCACGGTGACGAGAGTGGCTAGGTTCCTCGAAAGAAATTGGCACGCAGACTTTATTTGGGTGATTGGTAGAGGTGGTAATCGGGTCACTCGGGTCGGGTCAAAGTGGGTTCGGGTTAGCGACGGGTCGGGTCGGTTACGGATTTACGGTTCATGACGGGTCATCTTCGAGTGGTAAGTCGGGTCGGGTCGGGTCTTTATCGAGTTAGTATCGGGTCAGGTTATCAGCATATATTTCCTCTTATGTATTTAGTATTTTAGTTTTAGATGAGTAATTTTATGTTTAAACAACGTATAGGTGTATTAATTGATGTTTTAAGTGAAAAGAATTAAGATTAATGTCAATTTGGTCTTATTTACACCATTATTAAACTAGAGTAAACACAACTAAAAGGACCTAAACTATTATAAAATGTAGCTATAAGGACCTCAACTTACATTGGGTAGCTTTAAGGGCCTCAAATCATTATTTTGACCAAAATGCCCTTGCTTCACATGTGCTTATTTGTTAGTTTAGTAGAGGTATATTTTAATCTAATCCCACACATTTACGTCAATAAGTATTGATTACTTTCAAACCAAATTTCCGAAATGCTATTCACATTTATTTAAGACGGAAGTATTCGTTTTAAACTTAAAACGGGTCAAATAATAACCCACTTATATTGATAGGACGAACATTTTGTTTTTTTCTAAGCATTACAGTTTTGTCTTGATTAACTTATTTAACCCATTTTAACTTTAACATGATATATCCGTCTTGAGAGAAATTTATTAAATACTATCAAGTCTTAAAAAAGTGGCACTAACCGCAATATTATATTACACAAAAATCTTGTATAAGAGTGTCTTACAATACTTTATTATAAGACCATGTCAATTTTTAAAAAATGCTTTATTTTAAAAATTATATTAAAACACGTTGTTTTATGTTTTTAACCTATTTAGGCTTTAAACCTGGGTACGTAGATGAAATATATCAAGGATTGAAATAACATTGTTAACTCGATTTGGTCTAATTTAGATGATCATTTAATTGGGCTGTACCGCGTGTACGTAGACAACTTTATTCACTCCATTTGGTCAAAATTAGGTTCTACGCAGACAAAGTACTTTTTTAGGTCCAAATTAAAATATAATACGTATGTTCATCCGTTAAAAATAACGCATACATGAAGGTTATTGTTGTTTTGGTATTTTTCTACCGAATACTAGGTGGGGGGTCAAGGTAGGTTGAGCTTACTATATTTAGTATTAATTGTTGATGTCTAACGTGTATAATTTGAATGTTGCAAGTTGGACGTGTATGATGCAAAGAATAACGAAATAACGCACAAACACAAGGTTTTGGTGACGCGGAAAACCCAAAGTGGGAACAACCGCGTGAGGGAGACGGTATCCCTCCAAGGAGTTTCCCTATGATCTCTTTAGGGCACGATTATAATGATTGGAGCTCGTAAACTAGGTTACAATGTGTGAATGAATGTGTGTTGCTTTGGGCTCGAATTGAACGTGAACCGTCTGGAAGAATAGATCCCTTTGATGGTATTGCTTCTCTTGCTTTTATAGTAGAGCTTCACGTCTAGGGTTGCATTTCTTCATCTCCACGTCCTTCCATAAGTGTTAAGGCCGAATATTTCCTTCTTTCGTTTATGGTATACCCGTCCTCTAGATTTCTTTCCTATTCCACGCTTTCCTTATTTGCGTTTTCCATGTTTGTGTTTTTCCTTATATCACGAACCCAATATTGCGAATATTCTTATTCCATAATTGAGACGTTCTGGAATTGTCCCTTCCTTGGTCGTGTAAGCCTGCTTCCTGACTGATCTAGTGTAGGAGACGCCAGACTTGGTCTGCTGTACGAGTTCATCTGGTGCCAGGCTGCTTCTAGTGTCTTTGGGAAGTAGCGCGATTTTTACCCAAACAGTTTGCCCCAAATTTCTTGCGTAACACATCTTCTTGTAGTTGAGCGGGAAATTATTAGGTCTTGAATTCTGCTCTTCCCTATATATTACCCAACCAACTCCATTATTACTCCTCTTAATTACTGCCGCCTCCCTATCTCTCTTTCATATTCAAATCATTTCAAACTCTCCTTCTTCTCTCTTCCTTCGTCTTCACCCGCTACTTTCAACTCTCAGGTAACCAATCCTTCTTCTTCCTTCCTCAATCTCGCTTTCTTTTTCCCTCGATAAAAATGGTGAGAAAAAACTTACGCCACTCTACTTCATCTTCTTCTTCCCCAATTAATCTTGAGCCCGACGAGGATTTCCCCTTGCAGGATATTTTAAAACACCCCCATGACTGTGATTCTATTCTTACCGCCGCCGATGTTGCTTTAATTAAAGATCTGCTGGGCCTCGGTGACGGGGTGGAGATCCATATTCCTCGGCCGGGACAAAAGGCCGATTTCCTTCGCCGAGGATGGATTTGCTTGTATCTCTACCCTTTCACCATTGGTCTGAAATTCCCGTTTCCTATTTTGATTCAAGATTTTCTCCATTCCAACCGTTTTGCGGTTGCACAAATAAACCCTTATGCTTGGAGCATCCTGCTCTCTTCTCTTGCTCTGAACAAGGTTTTGGGGGCTGACATTAGCCTCGAGGATCTAGCTTGGCGATTCTCCTGCCGTTCTCTGGGGAAGGGTCAGTATACCCTTCGTCTCAGGGACGGTTATGACAATTTTCTGACCATGCCATCACGGTCAAAAAATGACGACTGGTATCAGAAGTTCTTCTATCTGAAGACTGATTGCCTTGACTCCTCAACCGACTATATTTTTGAGGACTGGGTTAACCGACCAAGTATGCTTCCTTTGTCTTGTATTTTGTATGTAGTTTGTTTTGCCCGCACGCTTACCATCTCTTTGCATGCAGAGCCCAATCCACTACTCAGATCGGAGTCTGAGGACGAATCTGGCGCCAAGCTGTTTTCAATTCCTGCTGAGAAGAGAAAGTTTCCAGATCTGCTTGCTGGTTTTGCCCCTTTGACTGCTGTCTCATCGCCTTCTCCTGCTAAGTCAATGGCTTCAGGTAACTTTCTGGATGATTAGTCATATTCTGACGTCTGATGATTTCTTTCATGCGTAATCTGACGTGCCTCTAAATTGGTTGATCATAGGAAGTACTCCTTTCAATGCCCTGCACTCCTTAGTTGAAAGTGCTAGGAAGAGGGCTGCTGGAAGCTCGTCTTCGTCTGCTCCTGCTTCCAAGAGGATGGCAGTAGAATCTCCTGTGCCCCAGGTTACTCCAAGAGTGGGAACCAGGGCTACTCCTCGTCATGTGCCTCAGGCTGTTGAGGTGACTCCTTTGGCTCGAGTGGAACCAGAGGCTGCTGCTGGGGGAGAGCAGGATTATGGTATCTGCGTCCCAATGTCGTTTGGGGACCCTGACCATACACCCTACTGGCCTCAACTGGAACAATTCCTGCTGCCTGTGTTTCGCAGGAATCTTGATGATCTGCATCCGGAGGACTCCATTGCTATGGGCTGCGTGCAGGCTTTTACAGTACGTATACGTTTTCTGCGTTGCTTTGTTGCTTATCCTGCATTCCTGTCATAAGGAACTAGACGTTTAATATCAGTGTGTACCTGGCAGGCCATGCAGCACGCTCTTCATTCATGGAAGGTAGTCAAGAGGGCCAGGACTGAGGGGGATGCCATGAATGCTCAGGTCAGGCGGTTGACAGAGGAGAATGCTGCTCTGAAGGAGAAGATTGCTGAAGGCAGGAGGCTGATGGTGGAGCAGCGAAGCAGGATCCAGGAGGGTGCAGCTCAGGTGGCTCGTGTGGAGGAGATGTGTGATAAGGGTAAAGTCGTGTCCCCTAATATCAAAATAAACCTAACTCGCACTAACTAAGATAGCTAGCAGTAAGTAAGGTTCGAGTCCACAAGGAGGCGGTGATTATTTAGTTCGCTAGGTCAATACAGTCTAAGTAACAGATTTGGGGGTTTATATTGGTTGATTTCTAAACTAATAGCAATAAGGTAAATAAGCAAATTCAATAAGATTAAAAGGTCTAGGGGTCGAGTTTACTAGGTTAGTTATTCAGGGGTGTGATTTAACTTGTTGATTGAGCAATTATGTTGTTTAAGGTCATACGATCTATCGATTCAAATATGCCCTTTAGATCTAAACTTAACCTGCGGTCGCTATAATTAAACTAGGTCTATTCAATTGTGCAGCTATATTGATTCTAACCCCGGTCGGTGGAAGTCTCAATTTATCCTAGTCTTAATCCAATCGGCACTAATCCTAGTTAGCAATTCGGGTTAACAATTGAACAACAACTAAAAGCAGTTTTAACAATCAATTTATTAAGATA
>JAGPOY010006444.1:0-10313 GCA_018983105.1 Silene uniflora | reverse complement strand
CCAAGATTTTCCCTTTGCTTCAAGCAAAGCAGCATTGCATGTCTTTAATTCAATCATTGAAGCAGTAAATGTTGATGCTGCTTCCTCCCATCCTTTGTTATGTCCCATACACCTGTACAATTACACAATATGTGTCAACTGAAATGACCGGAATATGCTTACCTATTCATATATATGGAGCAAATTTATAATAGGAAGGGCCATTGCAAGTCCAGAATTTTTTTATAACATGGGAGCAAGCAGCCGCTAATTTTTATGCACACTGAGTACAGTTCACGGCAGAAGTCGTACCCTACAAATTTGCATGCAGATAAGTTACTCTACTACTCTAGGACTAGTATCACATGCAATGACTATTCATAATAACAACTAACAAGCTCAATTGCCCATTTTATAAGACCACCACCTTTGAAGATCGAATACATACTATCTATTTAACCCTTATTTCTGGACACTAATTAATTACAACCAACAATTGCATTTAAAAAGTGGGTTTGGAGAATTGACAGTTCCATTGTAGCATGAAAAAAAATTCAAAAGAAATAGATAAAACACATCAAGAACGCAAAAGTCCTGAGGTCTTACTTGGGTCAGTTTATTGTTGTTTACATTGATGACATACTGGTTTCAGCAAGTCCGACTCTGGTTGCAACAATTGTTTCATAAACTTAAGGAGCAAAGGATATTTGGGAATTTTGAGAAATGCACTTTCATGGCTGAGAAAGTGAAATTCCTAGGGTACGTCATTTCTGGAAGGGGAGTGTCTGGATCAAGAAAAGATTGAAGCCATTAAAACATGGCCATCATTGAGTTTAGGAGTTTCTATGGCTTAGAGTCATTTTCTAGGAGATTCATACAGAATTTTGGTAACTTTATACAAATATAGTCAATGGGATTATTTAGGAGCATATAGCCAAAACAAGAAAAATGCGGAGTAATACACTAGAACATAGTTGCGTGTAACTGACAGTTGAAAAAAAAACAGAACAATTATATGATTTTTTTGTAGAGATTATTTATCATGGATGTCTACAAAAATTCATGATAAATATTTATTTTTACCATTCTAATTTTCGGTTCCAGTTTTATTCTCAACACAGATTGTGAATCATTCACATCTCTACATGGACAGCACATAAAATCATCTTATCAAAAGAACTTCTGAGCCTACAGTGACAAGTTTGAAGACTTTGATCCAGGAAACAGTTAGAAATACTAAGACAACCCCATATACACTACCTTCCTATAAAAACATATTGCCCTTAATCTGATAAGACGCAAGGCCTGCCTCTAGCACTACAATAGGCTAACCTTTCAGATTTGCTCTTTTGCAGGCCAAATGAAGACACCGATGCCATCCCTCAAGTTCAGACATCAGTCAAATAGAACTGCTGTGAATAATTGTCTTTAGCATACGCATTTGATGTCAAGCGAGGAAAAATTTCAGATGTAATAGAGCACACTCCTAAAAATATTTAGCTTACGAAAGGAAGGCTATCTATCATAGGAATTCATATATAAAGTCATTGAGCTTTTAAAAGAAGACAAAAGCTTGGAACCACATAATCATTATGTACTGCGACAAACACAGGAAATTTGAAACATTGTCATCTCGATGTGTTGACTGGTCAAAATGATATTGCGTCTTTATCCTACATCACAAGGACGCGCTCTTTAAGCCTTGATCAAATCATTGCAAGAAGCGATTTACACTGGAGCTAAGCCTTCCCCAAACCATTGAAAATTCATAATAAATAGTCAAGGACAATGAAACATAATTCAGTCCCCTTCAATGTTGAGTGATCATTGCTCACTATATCTCAAATTTCACCAGTGTCTAGACTCTATCTCGACAATAAAATGCCTGACAGATCTATAAGACAAGTTTCACCAACTTGTCAAATGATTAACATGACAAGCACTCCTTTCCACATCCAATTACAAGCTTGTACAATAAAACATACAGTAAAAGAAAAAAATAAAAAAAAAGTTGACAAAATCAGAACTTTTGAATTCACAATTGATATTCCAACATTATATGCCAAGAGAAGAGTATCAAATGCTTTAAAAGAACATCATTTAACGCCAACAAATCAAGATTCAGATATTCATAAGAGCATGAGAAACAAAAACAGTAAATTGACTCACATAACTGTAAAAATGTCATCACTGGAGAATTTGCATATCATTTCTTGAAGGTGTTCAGAAGTCTGGCCATCCATAGCAGCAACTGAATAAAAACTTGGACAGAAATGTACTGCAGCATGTAAGAAGCTCCGAACCTGCTCTTGCATAATTGATAGTGTTTCCTTGGTCCTCGTGGCATCACTGCCAAAGTGAACAATTGATGCCAGTAGGTAAGCTGATAGGCCCATGATAGAAAATATAGGCTGAGGCTGAGTTATCAAGGTTTTGTTGGTCAACACACTTCATTTTGAGGCAGTATGGGCTGCATTTATGCAGTGATGACCGAGAACAAGCCACAACAACCGATTTCAACTTTCAAGATCAAGCCTCAAAAAGAGATTATATACCATTAATGAGCCACCAAGGTTGACACATAAGGAAAACCAAGTACAGTACTATGAATGGTAGGCTGAGTCCAGCAGTGACAAACCTGCAAAGGATCAGCTTGGGAATCCAACCCAGTTGTTGAAGCTTGTGTGCAACATTAGCAGCAGCAGCACGTCCAACGTCACTTAAAGGTCGATCATGATCTATTAAGACCAGGACAGAAAGCTACAGTTGGAATATGAGAGACTACAACACATTAACACATGTACAAGTCCCGTTTTAATAATTCCAATTAGCTACTACTAATCACTTCCATTATTAATAGATCAAGCAGTGAGGATTGAGAAGGGCGAATAAAACTGAGTATGAAACTCCAATATTTGATATTTGAATTTATATGGACTTACGCATGAAATAAAGAAACAGATGAGAGAATTCAAACGTTAATTCTCACAAATCGGTTTGCTAACATTTACACCACCCTGTCCAAGTAACTCAACGAATGAGAGAGAACAAAAAAAGAGCTAATGTATTTTAGTTCAGTTCTCAAATCACAAACAAAAAAAAAAAATAGAACGGGGTTGTGGCTGTATTGACGGCCCAGAAAAGATTGAGAACTGATCTGCATATTTATAGTTGATGGAAGCTCCCCTAGGGTCTTAAAAGAAAATTGACCTTAGGAAAGCATATGATTCTATTGAATGGGTGTTTGTTGAAGATATGCTTTATGCACTAAAGTTTCCTGAGCAGATGATCAAGTGGATTATGCAGTGTGTCACTACCCCATCTTATACATTGTCTTTGAATGGATCTGAGTTTGGATACTTCAAAGGAAGGAGAGGATTAAGGCAAGGAGATCCAATGTCCCCTCTGCTTTTTACCTTGTGCTTAGAATACTTAACAAGAATTCTGAATGTGGTTACCTTGAAGCCTAGCTTTAGATTTCATCCTATGTGTCGAGCTTTGGGTCTTTGTCACCTTGCTTTTGCAGATGATCTGCTGATCTTTTGCAAGGGTGACTTTGATTCAGTGAAGATAATCATGAGAGGTTTAGCTACTTTTCTAAAGCCTCAGGACTTAATATGAATAAGGATAAGTCTGACTTATACATAAATGGAGTGTCTCAAACTGAAGCTGATCTCATTCTGGGTGTGTCTGGTTTCAAGCTAGGGACATTTCCTTTCAGATATCTAGGTATTGACATTTCATACAAGAGGCTTACTAATCATCAGTGCAACAAGCTAGTGGAGAAGCTGGTAATGAGGATCAGAAGCTGGGGGGCTAAAAAGTTGAGTTATGCTGGTAGATTAACATTGGTTAGAACTGTTTTATCACAGTTGTATTGCTATTGGGCAAGAGTGGTCTGGGAGTGACACACATCATAAGGTCCCTGCTGTGTCATGGGATACTTGCTGCCTGACTAAAGAACAAGGGGGGTTAGGCTTAGTCAATTGCTATGCCTGGAATGTAGCTGTCCTTGGCAAGTACGCTTGGTGGGTGGCTAACAAGAAGGACAGTTTATGGGTGAGGTGGGTACACCACATGTACATTAAACAGTCAGATTGTTTGTCTTATTCACCTTCTGTCAACTCAAGCTGGGCTTGGAGACAGCTTTGTAAAGTGAAGGATAAATTAAGAGCAGGTTTTCATCATCATAATTGGTTGCAGAAGCATTACACAACTCAAGATACTTATCATTGGCTTATGGGTAACATGGTTAAGGTGAACTGGACTCCTTATGTGTGGAATAGATTCAGTCTCCCTAAGGTCAACTTTATAAACTGGATGTATGCTAGGGGCAGGCAGCAAGCTTCTGACTAAGGAGAGACTGAGGAAATTTGGAGTTGTGAATGATGGTTTTTGCTATCTCTGTGGCACTGAGCAGGAAACACAAACTCACCTGTGTTTTTGAGTGTGTTTTCACCAAGAAGTGCAGGGAGGTAGTACAGGATTGGATTGGTATTGTGTTTACTGGTAACCTGATCGACTGGCTAGTGAAATGGAGGTCAAAAGGCTTCTGAAAAAACAGGTAGTCATGGCTAGTTATGCTAGCCTGGTGTATTTCTTGTGGACTTGCATAAATCAAGCTCGAGTGGATGGGTTCATCCCTGTTCCTGGTGTTATTTTTAAGAGAATTCAGGATGTGGTGAAGTATAGGTTGCATCTGTTACGGGTAGAACTATTGGTCTTAGAGATACTCATTGGCTTCGAGCTAGGAAGTTAATTGAATGAGAGTATGAGTGAATGAATGTAGTGAGGAATTGTGTAGCATGGTTTCTGGTTGTTTTACAGCACTCCCGAATGTATGTCGGTTGTTTCCAATTTTTGAGCTTAATGAGAACTTTTACATTCTACCAAAAGAAAGAGGCAGAATACGTAGATATTGATCAGTAAAAGATTATGGATTGCTAACAGAACCATTGAAGTGATCAAAGTGAAACTGTTATTGGGTCAGACAATAAAGATTATTTCAACAGGCTCTAAGTCATGAATTTTTTATGTTCATTTTTATTAGTGGTTCTCTGAAGCACATTGTTTACAATTAAGGAGTGGTTTGGTTGAGGGAAGATAAGTTCACATGAACTTCAATTTCATATGAAATGGAAATTCATGTGAAATACCCATAAAGTGTTTGGTTGGCATATGGGTATTAACCTCAGGTGGGAATTCATATAGGAATTGCCACTTAAATAGGAGGGCTAGGTACGCGACTTTCTGAATAATGGAGGAACTTAAATTCCATAGGAAGTTCCACTTCCTATGATTGTGGCAACCAAACAAGTGCATCATATTGTAATTCATGGAACTTTCTATTAAGAATAACTATAATAGTTGGGCCTCAACCATCACCTTAAGGTTTTGGTTGAGGCCCAACTATTATAGTTATTCTTAATAATTTCAAAATCACATGAATTTAAAGGGGCAACCAAACTAGTCCTAAACAGCAACTGCAACAATAACTTTGACGACTAGATCCCGCTGGACACGGGTGATACTTTGATATAGTCTCAAGTCTCAACGTTGCAGGACCCTTAACTCAAGTCCAGGTTAGGAAGAGCAAAGGGCAAACTGCCAGAACAGCGCATTCATAACTTTGTAGCATGCAAATCAAGAGAAAAACGGCTTGCACAAAGATACAACACAAAACAGATATCCCTGAATATCATAAGAGTTCAAGAAGGAACGCAACAATTGCTACCAAAAAGCAATTCATGAGTTCAGAGCCAGAGTCAGAAACCATGCAGATGGTCATACAGCATTCCTCTGAGATTTTGGGAGTATACTGTAAAACTGATGTTAATTCAGATGGGTCAATTGAGAAAGTGGCTAGTTGTGTATAGGGCTTGATTGGAATGTGGCACTTCATGGCTTAAAGTGCACTCTAGGACACATCAGGTGGACCTTTGGATTCATCATGGGCGATGCAGTGATTGATAATGACACAGACCCTGAGGCATACACAAGAGAGGAGATGCATTGTCATGTTCGAGCCACTGGTATGGGAGTGACAGGAAGTGATGCAGATGATTCACCAGTGTGATGCACCCACTCAAACTACTCAAACTTCCAGTTCTACTCATATTAGGAGAACTGTGATACTCTTAATATTAAATTGGACTAGGGAATGACGAAGCTTTATTTTTTCCTCTTTTATAATTTGCTTGGCTTAGAAGTTTACTTTTCTCTAGTATAAATAAGGCCCTTGTATACAATTGATTTATTTCTTTTTTATTTCTCCAGTAAAAATATCTTCTTGTCTTTCCGTCTTCGACACAAATTCAAGGCAAAAATTCCTAACAAGAGCTAACAAGTTTTTAGTTCTTTTACTGTACCTGTAGAGACTATGGATCAAAGATCAAACTAGGGCGAGCTAGTCTAAGGGTTAGTTACAGTACTCACATACTCAAATTCGACCTCGTTTCTCCACATCCAAATCTATTTCCGTTAACTTAGAAATACATAAAACCCAATCCTATAGAGCTTCCGCAAGCATTTAATAAATTTGTCACTAAGTAACAGTTTTAGAAAAGAAGTGTTAAGTAGGCTGTATTCAGACATGATTTATGGTTGGCTAATATACATTCATCATTTGAGAACAAAATATTTCATTTCAAGATATAATGTATGACTGATCTATCTCAGCCTGAAAACCAAAATACCAAATAAAGTTAGGAATCTGAAAATTACAAGGCCTGTAAAGATTACCTTTTAGAGAAAAGTTATTCCATGCACTTTCAGCATGACGTAGTAGAATTAAACGGCGGCTATCAGATACTAAAATGGAATCCTTCTTCGTAGAGCCTTCGGGATTCTCCAGCGCTAGGGAGAGGCATCGCGTTCCAATTGACTTTTTGCGGGCCAAGGAAGAAACAGGAAAGAGTGAAATTAATGCAGTTGAGCAAAAGGCAGATTGCAGAGGCATGCAGCAGAGTGTGGTCTTCATTGTGGCACTCAAGCATTAGCGATTGACCACATAATCCTCCTTCTATCACTAGTATGTCAATTCTTGGACACCAGATTATTCAAACTGCTTTCTAGGAATACAACAGGACAAATTAACATCAGTTGAAATATACTAGAACCCCTTAATTAAATTAGCCATCAAACATATGCATTATTGTATAACTTATACATGAGATTCTGGATTCAAGTATGCTATTAGCATGGTATAATATTGCTCTCATTCAGTTATCACCTACTATTACTTAATGGAATACCATGCCGCCATTTTTCGGTGTTCCATAGAAAAACGCTGATATATTGGCTGCATCAACCAACATATCAAATATTGACGTTACTTTACAGATTTCGATACTTAATCTATCTATAATATCCATTAATTTTGCAAAAAGATGGGAAGCATTTATATATCAAAATAGTGTCATGTATTTGTGAAAAATAGCGACTAATAAGAGAGAGGAGTTAAGTTATGACCGTGGAAACTAACTTAAACGTCAAAGTTTGAGAAGATATGACGATTGCTAAACATTTGGAAAATGTTGAAATAGCGGACGCAATGACAGCCACGTGTTAAGTTACACAGTTACAACAACATCTCAATACCAATGTTTCGGACTTACTGTAGCTGCAAGGCCCACAACCGAACTGCATTTTAATACTGTGGCTATAGGTTCAAGAGTGAAGATCACTTTTATATCTAACGAAGAAATATATTGCACTTTTTCCCCTTTCAGGCTTTTACTTGAACACGTATGTATAAAAAGTAGGCTACCAACTGAAAGCAAAATGAAGAAACGAAAAAGAGAAAACGCCTACAAGTTCTCCACCATGTAGCTGATATGAAGAAATTTAAATAGAAGCTGATGGAAATGACTCGCATGACCTTATTAGTGTACATTAGACTATCAGAGATCATTTTTACAATTTCTGGGATTTTTATAAACTTAAAGAGCAGGGAAAAGAGGGCAATTAGGTGAAACGGTTCAAAATAAAATAAACTACAACCCAGTTCATTATGGATGAATGTTGTCGAACTGAGCTTCAGATAAAATGTGCAGGACTCATCATGTAAAGATATCCAGTCACAGACATAGATTCACTTGACGAGGCAGCATGATTAACTTTAATATTTAGATTCAGGATTTGCGTAGCATGACTACGGACTCAGAGTCTGTCATGCTACCCTAGGCTGGTCTCGGATGAGGGTGTCATATAAGGGGGTACAATTCTAAAGTATGGAATGCTTCAAACTCAAATTTTAAGACACAGGTTCCATATCCTAAAACGACGACACGAGCATGAGACACATCTTCCAAATACAAAATTAATTGGAAATATGACAACATATAGAGTTTGCCAGGTGGATGGAGAGATGTTTGAGATAAATGGCTCAAAAATCATTACTAAATGCTTCATATACGCATCCCTTCCTGTAGTTTTGTCATGTACTCCGTAATATTGTCTATGTGGGTATGGAGGTGATGGAGAATTTGGAGGAGGGGAGATAGAGGGATTCATTATCCACCTCCACATTCCAGAAGTTAAATTAAAATCTCTTCAACATAGTGACATACGAAAGATATTGTGGAAGAACTCCCTCATTTTCTTGTACCTAAAGTTCTAAACAACGGATAAGCCTCCCACGCCCCACCTATGGGTGAAAACTTCAGCCATGGGCCACCGAACTATAGCACAACCAAATCACATGCATAAGCAAGGCACATAGTATACTGTAAAACAATTACCTAGAAAAGAAAGACACGTTATATTTCTGACCCGTCTAATCCGATTAGTGATGATCCTAGCAAGTAAGTTTTGCCTACTATTACTATCAATGGTAATACTCGTATTAAATAGCTTGTGACATGTTCTTTATACAACTAATTCGTTAGCCCACAAAATATATAAACACTGTAGTAAGGATCCGAAATTGATGAAATAAGGTAAAAAAAACAGTACTCTATTCCACGGTTCCATCCATTCCAAACTACACATTGCACAAATATTAAGAAAATTTGAACTACAAGTTTTCAAAGTTTCGAATGATCGGGGACAAGCTGATAGGCGTTTGGTTCCGCCATTTATATAAATGAATTTTGTCATCACTGAGATGCCAAATTTTACGAAATTCTACTTTCTAAGGCTGGCTTGGAATGGAGCTAATTATTACCGAAATACTTCGTAACTATTACTACTCCGTATCAAACAATTACATTATCTTCCTCAATTCTTTCTAGTTCAATTCATGAGAAATTCGCTAAAAAATAAAATAAGAGAAATGAATAAGAGAAACTAATATGATCGAGTTAAGAAAGGATAGCATAAAATGAAAAAGAAATAATAAATGAAGGAAGAATCACAGAGATTGGAGGTAACTTACTTGGCTGACGTTCAGGGAAAGCAATCCAATGAGTAACACGAATATTTAGAGTGGCTAAGACACTCCGAACAATGGATTGGGATTTGGGAGGCCTTTGTTTTGAGCAGCCATGTATTCACGCCTTCACGGTACACGGGATTTCTCATCACCACAGGACAAAAACACAAACACAAATTTTCATTCGTGACGGTCTATATCCGTTATAAGCTTGTGACAGGTCAGGTAAAACTCACATGTATTAGATAAGACAAATAATTTGTGACACTCTATGCACTTTGAGTTTTTGTCTTATCTAGCCATGTGGGTGATACTCGACCGTCGACAGATATTGTGACAAAAATACCACTTAGATTTTCCTCATTCTAATTGTCCAACTAAAATAATTTAGCCCATGTTCTTTTGGACTGAAATTATCTGAACTGAACTTAATAGAGCTGAAATGAACTTCTTAGAGCTGAATTAAAATAAGAGTTAATTTGAGAAGAGAAGAGTTGAACTAAATGAAACTGAACTGAGTTTAGCTAAATTAAAATAAGCTGAAATTCAGTTCAAAAGAACAGGACCTAATGTATCTATCTCGGTTTATTTCTAGTTGAGTTAATGTATTTTCCAACTTTCACACAAAAATTAGAATATATTTTAATTTACTTGTTGATACATATTGTAACACCCCGATATACAACAGTGTCTTACCAAGGACCACCCGAGCATATAAGGGCGATACCATCTCGGTTGCCTGAGGTAGTGAACATCAAATAACAACAAATAGTGGAATACTTTAATTAAACTGTTTAAAGTGATACAACGTCTCCAAAACAAACTCCAAAAAGGAAGAAGATACAACTGAGTGATAAACTAAACAAAACTACTGTCAACTACAAAACGATTAAGAGAAGTGATGACTCCGCCATACCAGCCCGCATGCAACATCCTGTGGACCATGCCACCCGCGCCGCGC
>JAGPOY010006443.1:0-10314 GCA_018983105.1 Silene uniflora | reverse complement strand
TTCCTCTTCCGCGGGACAGGTTGGGCACGGTTTGCTTGCCACAACAGTACCCTCGCCCTCACTGCAACCAGGCTCTTCTTATGCATCATCTCCGAATATGCAGTGGCCTTATGGGCAAACTATGGAGCCTCAAGCCTTGGTTCATGCCTTTGATACAATGAGCTTACAGCCTCCTCCATCTGGTACATGGCATATGGACACTGGCGCCACTGATCATATGACTCAGGATCCAGGTAATCTCTCTTATGTTCTTAATTTAAGTAGTAACTCTTCTCCTACTGTGATGGTTGGTAATGGGTCTAGCATTCTTGTAATTCATATTGGCAAAACGTACTTCCATTCCCTAATTTAACTCTCAATAATGTGCTTGTTACTCCAAACATTGTGAAAAATCTTATCTCTGTTCGCAAATTTACTACCGATAATAATTGCTCTGTGGAATTTGACCCTCGTGGCTTTTCTGTGAAGGACCTAGCAACCTCTGTGGCATCGTCGTTTGGGACACCCAGGAGATTTTGTCTTAGATTTTTTATGTAGGCGTCATTTTATATCATGTAATAAAGCTGGTTCACCTAGTTTATGTGAAGCTTGTCAACTAGGGAAGCACACTAGACATCCCTTTTCAGAGTCTGTCACTACTACTACTTCTCCTTTTGACATTGTTCATTCTGATTTATTTACATCCCCTATTCTTAGTTTCACCAAGTTTAAGTATTATGTTGTGTTACTCGATGATTATTCTCATTTTTTTGTGGGTGTTTCCAATTCGAGCCAAGTCTGAAGTTTTTTCCATGTTCAATCAATTTCAATCTTTTGTACGAACGCAGTTTAAGTCTGAAATAAAGGCACTTCAATGTGATAATGGTCGTGAATATGTAAATAATTCTTTTCATCAGAACATGCTAGCTAATGGTTATATTTTCCGTCTCTCTTGCCCTCACACTTCTCAACAAAATGGTAAAGCTGAAAGAATGATTCGAACCATAAATAATATAGTGCGTACTCTTTTCATACAAGCCAAACTACCTCCTGAATATTGGGTTGAAGCCATGTACCATGTTGTTCATCTTCTTAATCTTTTACCCACAAAAACTCTCCAAAATCGTACCCCCCATGAAGTTCTTTATGGCAAAACTCCCACCTACTTTCATCTTCGTGTCTTTGGTTGTCTATGTTATCCTAATCTCTCAGCCACCACTCCTCATAAGCTTGCCCCACGGTCTACCCCATGTGTCTTTTTAGAATATCCTTTAAATCAACGCGGTTACAAATGTCTCGATCTCTCCACTAATCGTGTCATTATATCCCGTCATGTAAATTTTGATGAGTCAGTATATCCCTTTGCGTCTATAACTTCTGACACGCCATCTACTTATGATTTCCTGGGTCCCACCGATGATGTCTCACCTCTCCTTACCCATCCCCACTTATTTCCCCCCTACTCATATTACGCCCACCCCACCAGACTCTCCCACAATTTCAGTAGACTCTTCCTCCACGACACAACCTGCACATTCTCCTCCTTCTCCTAGACGCCCGCCTCTTCCTTTACCTACTCATACTATGACCACTCGTGCTCAACATGGCATTTTTAAACCCATAAACCGTATGAACCTTTCTGTCACTTCTCTCTCACCCATCCCTACTAATTATCGTTCTGCCCTTAAAGATCCAAACTGGCATCATGCTATGGCTGAAGATTTAACTGCTTTAGTTAAGAATAAGACTTGGGATCTGGTTCCTCGCCCCTCTAATGCCAATGTTTTAAGTGGCAAGTGGATTTATAGGCACAAATTTAAATCTGATGGCTCTTTAGAGCGTTATAAGGTGCGATGGGTGGTTCGTGGTTTTACACAAGAGACTGGAATTGATTATGACGAGACATTTAGCCCGGTCGTTAAACCTGCTACTATACGTACTGTTTTGAGTCTGGCTTTGTCAAAATCATGGGCCGTTCATCAACTTGATGTGAAAAATGCCTTCTTGCATGATTACTTAGAGGAGACAGTATATTGTGAACAACCTTCCGGATTTCGGGATCCTATTCATCCTCATCACGTGTGTAAACTCAATCGAGCACTTTATGGTCTTAAGCAAGCTCCTCGAGCTTGGTATCAACGCTTTGCTTCTTATATTACTCGTCTTGGATTTGTGGGCTGTAAGTCAGATTCTTCTTTATTTGTCCATCATTCAGGTCAGATTACTGCATATCTTCTCTTGTATGTGGACGATATTGTGCTTACGGACTCTTCTTCATCATTATTACAGCGTGATGCTCTTAGTGGCGAGTTTGCAATAAAGGACATGGGTCCTCTTCATTATTTTTTGGGTATATCAGTTACTCGTAATTCGTCAGGTTTCTTCTTATCTCAGAGTAAATATGCGGCTGAAATTCTTGAAAAGGCGAATATGAGCAATGTAATCCTGTGTCTACGCCTGTTGACTCCATGGCTAAATTGTCCTCATTTGCTGGAGCACCTTTTTATGATCCTTCATTATATCATAGTGTTGCAGGGCCTCTTCAGTATCTTACGTTCACTCGTCCGGGTATTAGTTATGCCGTGCAACAAGTCTGTCTCTTTATGCATGCTCCTTGTGATGCTCATTTTCAGGCTCTCAAGCGCATTCTGCGATACGTGAAGGGTACTCAACACTATGGACTTCAATTATATAAATCCGCTACCTCTGGTCTTACTGCATATATTGATGCCGATTGGGGTGGTTGCCCCGACACTCGTAGGTCTACCTCTGGCTTTTGTGTGTTTTTGGGTGATAATCTTCTCTCTTGGTCTTCAAAACGCCAAACCACTATTTCTCGCTCAAGTGCCGAGACTAAATATCGAGCCGTAGCTAACGGAGTTATTGAAAGTTGCTGGTTGCGACAACTTCTTTCTGAGCTACATTGTCCTTTACCTAAGGCCACCCTTGTGTATTGTGATAACATAAGTGTTGTTTACATGTCTTCCAATCCCGTTCAGCACCAGCGCACCAAGCATATCGAAATTGATATACATTTTGTCCGCGATAAAGTTGCGCTTGGTCATGTGCGTGTTTTACATGTGCCTTATGATCGTCAATATGCAGATATTTTCACTAAGGGCCTTCCGACTCCCTTATTTACAGATTTTCGATCCAGTCGTTGCGTTCGTTTCTCTCCCGCTTCGACTGCGGGGGTGTGTTAGATTATACATTATATGTAGTCACTTGTATTTACGAAGTCTCCAGACAATTCATGTAGTCATTCATGTAGTCACTTTGTATTGATTAAGTCCCTTTGTATTCTAGCCTTATACATTGTATTTGTATCTTGTATATTCTATAAATATGTGAATACAATTCAATACTCTCCCTATTCAAGGGGTCACATTATATTTTGTATCAACTACGAGTGCTCTAGAATTTCGATTCAGATAAAAGTTCGAGATAAACACCAAATCAAAACAACATATCTAACTATAGCTAACGTTAAAGAAAAGATGAATTACAAAAGTAAGTACATTTTCAGGAGCTTAACGCAATCACCTCAATGCTTGTAACAACGATATACGCTTATTGTAGTAGGTTTTTTGAGAGACGGTTATGGTCTTTCACTAAATTTCTTGAGAGACTAATTATAAATTGATGAAAAAATCATACAAAAATAAATAAAATACGTACGTATATTATAAAATGTGATACTAATAAAAGTACCAAATGAAATAAAAATTTTAAAACACAATCAATAACATAAGGGATACGAACATACATACAGAAGTGTACGTGTTTGGTTCAAACAAAAAAGGTATGAGGTATGAGTTTAGAATGAGTCAAACTCATACCAAGTGTTTGTTTGCAAAATATAAGAGTTTCATACTCATACCTCAAACCCATGAGGTATGGGTTTTTCATACCCAAGGGGGAGGTGGGTATGAGATTGATATCCATGAGTATCAAATAATAAAATCATAAACAATGAAAAAAATCTTATATGGAACATTTTAAATAAATCTTTTTACATTTATTTGATCAAATATTCATTTTCATGATTTTTCAATATCAGAAATAATTATTTTTAGTGTTGTACTTTGGATTTTTTTTAACTTTAATTAAGTTCAACCTTATTCCACCCAAAATTGAAACAAACACAAGGTATGAGGGATCAAGTTACAAACTCATACCACCCGGGTATGATTCCTGATTCCAAACCCATGCCCACCCGCGAACCAAACGAGCCCTTAAGTGGTATCTCAATAATTTAGCAAGAGACCGTCTCTACAAAACGACACCGCGCCCAAACTAGTTTATAGCAAAACCAAACATAAGCGCTATAATTCTCCCCTCCTTCATTCTATTACTCCAGTTCTCCCTCCATTTTTGCTTAAAACCCCAACAAAACCCCTCTAATCCCCTTTCTCGATCATCTCATCCCAACAAAATCACCCTTACAAAATAACAAATCTAAAGATTTCTTCTGTCTTCCCTAACTGACATCGTTTTCATACCAAAATCGGCTCGAAAACATATTAAAAAGGGTAATTTCACACATTATCTCTGCCATTCATTGAGTTTCTTGATTACTTGAGTTTACTATGTTTAAATTCTGCTAATCTCTTGTTCTTATGATTTTGGTTTAATGTTTTTGATGAATGTTTGTAAATTTGGATGATGGGTTTGTTGCATTGCATGCTTTCGTTTAACATTATTTACTCGATTGTTAATTTGTCATGTAAAATTTTCTGTTCTTGTATAATTCAGAATGTTGATTCAAATTCTTCATTTTTATCGATTTTTAGTATAATCTTGCCAAAATTATGTGTGAAATTTGGATGCTTTTGTTTTGTGGAATTGCAGCATTAACCAGTCAGTCCAAGAAAGTGGGATTATGAATAGCTTACATATGCTTCGAAATCAGAGGCCCGAAATGTCAATGATAAAGCAGACAGTACAGTATGCCTTTTTCTTGGTTGCATTACTATGGTTGCTTTTCCATTTACACCACTCACTGTGTGTCAGAAAAGATGTAGACTGTGATTTCATAGAGAATAGGCTCACTGACGAGCGTATTGGGCAACTACTGGGTCGAAAAGGGGGTGTCGGAAAATCGCATTATACTGAACAGATGGAATTGTATGGAGTTGACCTTATTGGAGAAGCTGTCATGTTGAACAATTTCTCTCACATCGACAATGATGAGGATGCTGATATCAAAGAAGGTGGGGCTGAGGTGCTGATGTCTGATGGAGTAAATAGAAAATCTTTGGTGAAACTGAATGCTGTAATTCTGAAAAAGGGTGAAAAGATGAAAATCTTGAAAGTCACTGATGGGAATGGGAATCTGGTTTTGGAGCAATCTGGTCCTTCCAGAAGGACTGATGTCGAGGTCAAGAGTGTCCGAAAGGGAGCCATTGCAAAGGCTGAGAATCAAACAAAGGGAAAGAAAGCTTGTTCAAAGAATACTACAGAAAAGCATAGAAAGGAGGAAATGGTGACGGTTAAAGCTGTTAAAGGCAGCATGAGGGACCTTCTTTTGTTGGAGATGTAGCCTAACCTTGACGGATTTTCAGGTCGATTTAAGTTGGAATAGCAACTTTAGTATAGTAAATGTGGATTCTATTGTCATTAGATGTAGCGTATCCTTGATGCGATTTTCTGATCAGATGTAACCAGGGTTAGTGAGTCTTGTAACAGATTATGTGAACAATTTTGTCATCAGATGAATACATGAAGCTGTAATTCTGTCCAGATGAGAAATGCAGATGGAATTTATTGGCAGTTATTACAGTTGCAATTGTTGTCTTTGCTCTTCAATGAGCTGTATGTGTTAGGTGGTAAAAATAGTACAGTGTCAGATATTGTAATTGCCTCACATTAATCAAGTAGCCATTATCAATGTTTTGCTCTCCTCTCTGGCATTTTTTGTTTCGCGAGTACTTGTGTAAGACGGTCATACAAGTATATCCCTTTTCCTTGGTACAAAAAACTGCAGCATGCAAGACTCGGACCTGAGAAGTCCGAGAAGCTGGTTGCACCGTTGATCATTTGGACAGGATTAGAAGTTAGAACCATTTACACAAATATATCGTAAAATGGTTACTATTACTGCATTTATATACTTCATGATTTCCTTGTACTCCGTAATTTGGATCTATTTGTACAATCTTTCTGTAAGGCGGAATTACACAAGACTAATTTTTTTCATTAATGCTGTAGTTTAGATATATCATTTGGTACAAGTTCATAATATTGTTGTTAGTTAGCACACAGTACATTCGTGAGTAAAGAGAACCACAAGGTCAGTTTTGATGCTGACGTGTTTTGATAAATTCGATCCCATAAATTATGCATCAGGCGTAACGAGAAAGTCAAGCCGGTTGGCCTTTGTAGTTTGTACTTGATGTTACAGAGTAGCTCTTAAGATAATGTTAGATCTCCTTCACTACAGGACCTTAGAATTCAGGCAGATTGGCAGATTAAACAAGCAATAACATTTAAATTTAGCCATATATTTGTGTTCAGACTAATCAATCTGATTTATTTTGGTGATGGTGACTTCTTTCTGGTACATCGTACACAATGGAGGACCCCTCTACTATTCATCAATAATCACTGTTGCAATTCCTACACATTCTAAACGAGCCTATTAAAAATGTGTGTCAGCCACAATTTAGCTGCAAATATCCACCCTATATTACATTATATATTAAGGGGAAGATAACCGTCGAGTTATACACTGGAAATATAATAAGTACACTGTTGCAAAAATGAATAAATGGCAAGGTAAAGCCAGTGCAGAGCTAGCTACTTCAAAGGCTGAACAAGTATGGCCGCTCTTGGTAGAAGATTTCTGCGGCCTTAACAAGTGGTTCCCAACTATTGAAACTTGCATCAGGGTTGAAGGTGAAGAGGGTAAGCCAGGTTGCGTCCGGTACTGTGCCGGGTTCAAGACCCACATAGTTCACCCAGATAAGAGCCATGTCAATTGGACTAAGCAAAGGCTTGAGTCCGTTGATACAGATAAGATGACTTTTAGCTACTCAATTATTGATGGCAATGTCGGATTTAACTCATATTTGTCGAAGGTGAGTGTATTGCCTAGGGTCCTCGGATGTGTTCTTGAGTGGGAGTACGAGGTTGAGCCTGTGGAAGGATGGGAACTTAAGGATTTGGATTCTTTTATTGGTAAGGGATTGGTTGTTATGGCTAAGAGGATGGAGGAAGCTCTCACGCGTGAAGGTGTTCAGAGCTAGGGAGAGTAGGATGAGCAGGGGCAGCGCGATTCTGGCATGATATTTAAATATTTCCAAGTTTGTTGTAGAAAATTGTATAATATTTCCAGTAAGTTCAGCTTCCACACCATATTTTTAAGATTGTGTTTATTGCTGTATTATTGTGTACCATCTAGTTAAGATTTCATGGTTGTTTCGACTAGGGAGTATCATTGGCAGTTTGGCACTATCAGTTCTGAACGAAATTCCCCAGTTATCGATGGAAATAGTGCGCAACACCACACAAAAAAAAAACAGTTAACTTAAGATGGTTAAATGGGAAAAAAATGTTCTTGATATTAAGAATATCCCATGAGAAACTGATACAATTGTGGCTACTGTAACGTTCGGCTGCTCTTCTACGGCTTCACTTCACTTTCCTCACGACTTACGTTGTGTCGGAGCCAAAGAGAAACAAACGCACAACGTTTGAGTCAGTTTACATACATTATTCTTCCAGGGTATTGCATATTTAAGCTTTAGACACCATGTAATATTGTCAGGTAACATCACAAAGAAATTACAAATAAAACTGAGTTCAGAAACGGGATATGGCGGAACTATAACCCTGAATCTTAGGCAATCTTCTTTGTTGCATTACCTCTCTTATTCTTTCAACTTCGTCCCACATGTTTCTGTTAGCATAAATGTTTGACAAAACAACATAAACCCCCTCATTCCCAGGATCTATCTCCAGAAAATGTTCGGCCGCCCATTCTCCGACTACGACATCATTATATCTTTCACATGCTCCCAACAAGCTTCCCCATATCACCACATTCGGCTTCATAGGCATCTCTTTCACTATATTTATAGCCTCCTCGAGTAGTCCTGCTCGGCCAAGCAAGTCTACCATGCACCCATAATGCTTCATACCAGGCTTGATCCCGTAAACATTCTTCATTGCTTCAAACCAACGCCTTCCCTCGTCAACCATCCTACCATGGACACAGGCACTCAACACCCCAAGAAAAGTCACATGATTAGGCATCACATCGGCTTCCATCATGGCACGAAAGCACTCCATTGCTTCCTTGGCATGTCCGTGATTCGCATAACCCACAATCATCGATGTCCATGACGACACATTCCTTCGATGCATCACACTAAAAACCCTATTAGCCAAGTCCATCCTCCCACATTTCGCATACATATCAATAACCGAATTAACCATCAATACATCCTCATTTCTCCGAAATTTCACCTGAAAAACAAAGTTATGTAATTGTCGAGCCAACTCCACGTCACCCAACCCACCACACGCCGTGGTAACACTAACCATAGTCACACCATCCGGCGCAATCCCTCTTCTCCTCATCCTCAAAAACATATCCAAAGCATCCCTCGACCGCCCATTTTGAGCCAATGCCGCTATAACAGCATTCCAAGAACCCAACTTTCTGTCAGGACTTTCATCAAACACCTTACAGGCAAGCCCCCAATCACCCGCCTTAGCATACAAAGTAATAAGCCCGCTTTTAACAAATTCCTTTCTCTCTAATCCACAGCGAATGGCAACAGCATGAAATTGTTGACCGGTACGAAAGGAATAAATCTGTCCTACAGCCTTAATTGTTATCGGAAGCGTATAACGGTCCGGCAAAAACCCGGTTCTCGACATAACCAGGTAAACATTGAGTGCATAACATGGAGAATTCAATCTAGTGTATGATCTTATGATATTGTTCCAAGGAAGTGGACCATAGCTCGATTCTAAATAATGGGTTCTAATCAAATAGGCATGGATTTGACGAGAATGTAGCAAATTTGTCGAGTTTATCAGCAAGTTTTCAACTTCATGTTCCCATAATGGAGGTATAATGCTGGGGGATTGGTCAACTGATTGATTGGTTGATAATGCGGATTTGGAAATTAGGGTTTGAGGGGATTTGGGGATTTTTTGGTGAGAAACTCTGGATGAAGAGGCGATCATACGGATCATTAGTCAAAATCTGTGCATGCGTTAACTCTAGATTGAGTGAGGATTGTATTACATCAAATGAGTTTTACCAATTTTATGATTTTATGATTCTAGCCGAGTCGAATCCGGACTGAAAATGGTTATACCCTAAGAAAACAAAGAGGGAAATTACGTTCCCTGTCAAATTAAGGGGGTTGTTCTGAACTTCGTTAACAAATCTTTGCAAGTTTGTTTTATTACATTTGTCAACGTAGTTTTTATGCGATAAATATTTGTAGTTACGTATTTGTAAAAAATTATAAAAATTAGATATTTTTAATGTACTCTTAGGCCTTGTTCTTTTGGACTGAAACTGTCTGAACTGAACTGAACTGAACTTAACTTAATGAACCTGAACTGAACTGAACTGAACTGAACTGAACTTATTGGAGCTGAACTGAAATGAAGTAAGAGTTAATTTGTGAAGAGAAGAGTTGAACTGAACTGAATGAGTTGAACTGAACTGAACTGAACTGAACTGAATTGAGCTGAACTGAACTGAAATGAACTGAAATTAAGTCCAAAAGAACAGACCCTTAACGACAAATCAAATAAGATCCCACATGAATATATTTTTACATATGTATCGAGAGAAAATTGAAGTTAAATGTCCGCTTGGGTGCAGTTTGTAACAACCCGACCTTGTACTCTGTCATGGGGACCGAGTGAGACGCCATTCGAAGCCTAACACGTCGTAGTGGAGGGTTTAGGGGACCGAGTAGAGGGTTTAAGGGACCGAGTAGAGTGTGTAGCAGACCGAGTAGGGTGTTTTACCCGACCGAGCGAGTTTAACTCGATCGAGTGAAGTCCTACTCGACCGAGTGAGTCCCACTCGATCGAATGACTTCTCCACTCGGTCGAGTGACTCGTTGTCCCCACCCGAGAATCCTTATTTCGGATTTCATCTTATCCAAACATAATCCTACCACTCTCTACACTTCACCTTATCCCTCTAAACTTCATCTCCCTCACCCACACAAACTCAAATCCCCATTGATGGCCAAGCAAGGATCTTTATGGAACATCCTCCCTTCCTCCACCATCCTTTGTGAGTTAGCTTTCCTTTTTCTCTTGTTTCGGTTAAGTTATAAGTTAGTAGTTAAGATGGGT
>JAGPOY010006442.1:0-10314 GCA_018983105.1 Silene uniflora | reverse complement strand
TTGGTATAGGAATTAACTGGAGGATTAGGTGTGGACATCGCCATTGAAGCTTTGGGTAAACCAAGAACATTCCAACAGTGCACACAAAGTGTTCGCGATGGAGGAAAAGCCGTCATGATTGGGCTTGCTGATGCCAGTGCCAGAGGGGAGGTGGATATAAACCGTCTTGTTCGTAGACAGGTGCATATGTTTCTAAACCTTCCTATTAGGCATTTAATTTTGCCTGGTTTTCGGCATCCATATTTTTTTTAACTTTCTAAAATCGTCAGTTGATGTGAACTTGTATAATCTTAAGACCATCCACAACAATGAGTTCTTGTAAGACTATCTCCTGCGTCCATAGTCCTAATATTTCTATGATCCATTGTTCAACAGGTAAAAATAATCGGTTCGTATGGAGCAAGGGCGAGACAAGATCTACCCAAGATAGTTAAACTGGCAGAGACGGGTACATTTGATCTCAAAGCAGCTGTTTCCAAAGTATACAACTTTGAGGAGGCAAATAAAGCATACCAAGATCTCAGTGAGGGTACCATCATTGGCCGAGCAGTGGTTGATATAGCTTGAAGTGCTCAGGATGGATATCGCGTTCTGGTGTCAAAAGCAGTGTAATAACAAGTCTTGTAGGAGACATTCATATTCATAAGTCATAGCCTTAATCGGGGAACAGTTTTATAGAGAGACCGTTTCATATAAGATAATGGGATAATAAAATGTGTGTTAACATTGTTTGCTGACTTTAGGGGAACGATTTTACTCGACTTTGATTGTAATGCATTCACGAGCATAATGTAAAGCTTCAATAGATACCAGGCTCCCAGCCAAAGTCATGTAAGTGATGTAACCATTTGTAGATGCTTGACAAGGGTGAATTTGTACAATTGTGGTGTGCCACTATTAATCCAATCAAGTTATATGAGTGTTATGGTTGCGACTTGCGACCTAAAATTTGCTGCATAATATACTGTCAAGACGGTATATCTGCCACCATTCTTCAACTCCGCAAACCTTCTATAAGATACAGAGTATAATCTATCAACAATTAAGAAGAATAGAGAAGTGTGTCGATAGAATGATGCTTTCGAGCTTCTACAGACAATAGCAGAACATCTATCCAGTAAACTCTTATTTGTGTTGAATCAATCACAAGATGCATGTAACATGAAGAAATGTACCTCAAATTCTTCCTAGAAAATGTAGAGAAGCTATAAAACTCAACACAAGGTAAGTTATAGACTCATAATCAGTGGTGGAGCGAGGGGTGGGCTAGCAGGGCCTTCGTCCCCGCCGACTTTTGAAAATTTCGAAGTTCTTAACTAAAATTTTTGAAATTTTTCGAGACCCCCTTATAGTACTACCCTTTCGCCGTCGTTGACTTAAAATTTTGGCTCCGCCACTGCTCATAAAGCATTAAAATTCCCATAGAACAATAATATTCCTATAATAATAATATATTATCTTATCCATGTTTCAGCAAATTTTTTTACGGTTAAAAGTAAAGTAACTACTCCGTACTCCGTAATAAAATAAGGTTGAGTGAAACCATTTACAAATGTCGATCCATGTAGGCATTGATTGACAAAATTTACGACCTGTCGTCTACTCGTCTTTTCACATTATTATCTAAGTCCAGTAGGTCTTGCTTGCGACGGGTCGGATCATGCGACGGGTATTTTGTGAGAGGAAATGGGTAGAGGGGACAAGGTGGGCACCCCCCATGTGCTTCTCCACTCACCCTTGATGGGTATTTTGTGAGAGAATATGGTATCCGTCACTCACTTGTGACGGATAGTGTCCGTCACAAATGAGAATTTGTGATCTAAGTCATATTCTTCGCCGACCCATATTTAACAATTTACTTGCATTTCCGCTAAGTAATTTAGTAATGTTGCTATAAACCTATCCTCGAATAATATTTTTTTGTTCAGTTAATCTTGCTTATAACCGTTGTAAATTATAACGAATGCTTGTATCCCCTATCTATCACCCCTAAAAAAAGTGTTAGTTTGGATAGATTTATACCTCCGTTGTAAATTATTCTTATTTACAACGAATGTAAACAAGAATTTGGCTCTGTTTGGCAAAACTAACTGAAAAGGTAGCTGAAACCTGAAAAGCTAACTGAAACCTGAAAAAGGTAACTGATAAGGTAGCTGGAAATTATGAGCTGATAAGGTAACTGATTATATAAAAATGTGTTTGGCAAACTAGCTGAAAAGGTAGCTGATTTTGGTAAAATGACGTAAAGGGATTTGATAATTATTTAATACGAGTATTATAAATAAAAAAAGGGGTTAAAAATGAAATAATTTTTATTTCAGATACCTAAAATATCAAATGCTACGTTAGGTAGCATTTCATTTCAATAGCTTATTCGACCAAATAAGCTATTTGTCAAACACGTCCAAAAAAATCAGGTAGTTGAAATTTTGGTCAATTAAGCTACCTTGGTCAAATAAGCTACCTGAAGTGGCGTGCCAAACAGACTGTGTTTTTTTAGAAGAAAAAACTGTTTTTTACATTTTTAATTTTTAGAAACTATTTTTTGGTTAATATTTTAGGATTGCTAAAATACAATACAATACAAAGCTCACTGTCTCACACTCTCAGTCTCTTATCCAGTGTATCTTCTCTCTTTGCTCAGCAAAAACTAGTCTTTGGTAGCGCGCTCTTTAATGGTAATGGCGTCGACGTCGTCGTTTTCATCCGCAACTTATCTCCACTCTTTCCGCCATCGCACCTCTCTTCATGGTTCGTCTTCTCTCAAACCCTAATTTTCAACATTTTTACGCAAAATTAATGTTTTATACTATTATAGTACAGTATTATGTATGAATAATGTGTTACACTTCCGTAGATTTTCAATGCACCTAAGAATAGGTTAAATATGAGGTGATATGAGTAGGAACTTTATTGTGGATATATGTAGTTAGGAATCTTGATGTTCGATTAATTTTCCGGCGATAATGTTGGAGAAGCAGTGTTGTTTTTACTGGAAATTGAGCATCATCATGTTGAATTGGATTATGTTGTTGTTGTTGTTGTTGTTGTTGTTGTTGAAGGTTTTCGAGGCGGTTTTATTGTTTTCGAATGAATTAATCAGTGAATTAGGGTTGAATTTGAGGTGATTTTAGGGATAAATGATAAAGAGTTGTAATTTTATGGGTGGATACATGTAGTTAGGAATCATTATTGTTGAATTAATCAGTGAATTAGGGTTGAATTTGAGGTTTTCGCTGTTCAATTAATTTTTCGGCGAAATGTTTGAGAGGCAGTATTGTTGACTTGTTGTTTATACTGGAAATGAAGGATCATTTTGTGGAATTGGAGTATGTTGTTGTTGTTGTTGTTGTTGTTGTTGTTGAAGGTTTTAGCAATGTGGACTGTAATAATACGGAAAATCAGTTAGCGCGAACAAATGTTTTATTTTGGAGGTGATTTCATTGTTTTCAAAGGGATAATGTAAGAAGTGATTTTAGGGATAATGATAAGAGAGATAATTTTATCGTGGATATAAGCAGTGTTGTTTTTATTGGAAATCGAGGATCATTATGTTGAACTGGATGTGTTTTTGTTGAAGGTTTCAGCAGTGTGGATCGTTTTCTTTTGGAGGTGATTTTATTGTTTTCGAATGAATTAACCTGAGAATTAGGTTGAATTGGAGGTGATAATTATAGAGTTATAATTTAATCGTGGAATCATGGATATAAGCAGTGTCATTTTTACTGGAAATTGAGGATCGTTATGTTGAATTGGATTCTTTATTGTTGAAGGTTTCAGCAAAGTGGACTGTAATAGTTCAGAAAATCAGTTTGTGCGAAAAAATGTTCTGTTTTGGAGGTGATTTTATTGTTTTCAAATGAATTAACCTAAGAATTAGGTTGATCTGGAGGTGATTTTAGGGTTAATGGTAAGAGTTGTAATTTTATCTTGGGTATAATCAGTGTTGTCTTTCTAGAATTGAGGAATTGAGGATCATTTTGATAAATTGGATTTGTTATTGTTTAAGGTTTCAGCAATTTGGACTGTAACAGTTCGGAAAATCAGTGTGCCAGAACAAATGTTTCATTTTGGAGGTCTTCTGCAAGTTATGTTAGGGTTGACTGTGGTCTTGGCAAGTTTTGTGGAAAGCCGATTGTGAAAGAGTTGCAAAAGAGGTAAGAAGATGTTGTTGAGTTTACAGCTTCGAGTTGTGTAATTACATCTTCAATACATTGTGCTTTTGAATTCAACAGTCTGTACTGTTGTGGTTGTTCTCCAGAGCAGGAATTATAAGGTCGGCAACCATTGAGGAAATTGAGGCTGAGAAATCTATGATCGAGAAAGATGTCGTAAGTCTTGGTATTTATAGTGGTTGATTGATTTTTAATGTGTTAGCACTAGCTTCTGTGTAAATGTTTTAGAATTAACTATTTGTGTTTTTCTTTAATAAGAAACAAAGGATGGAGAAAACTATTGAAACAATGCGCTCAAATTTCAACTCTGTGAGGACAAGCCGAGCTAGTCCATCAATGTTGGATCGAATAGAGGTGTGCATTCTTGACCTTTTTATAGGACAGAATCTCAAAGTGATTTTATGGATTTTTTCAGAGTGATAGTTGAAATGATACCCACCGAACCCAAGTACAATTCTTTTTCGCGTTCTGGTGAAATGCTTAAACACATCACTATAGAGTTCTACTTTTCAGTTCTCTGAAGTTACTGCTGCTAGATAATGAACTCAAATGCCTATGCAGGTTGAGTACTATGGAACTCCAGTCGGGTTAAAAACCATTGCTAATATTAGTACCCCAGATGCGAGTTCTCTTTTGATATCGCCGTATGATAAATCAAGGTATAGTTTCTGAAAGTCGAACTTGTTGACATTCTACCTTGCTAATTTGCAATCGATGTTCGAGAAATTTTGTTAAAAAAAATCAATTAACTTCATACTTTGCATAACACTGGTGGAGAAGAGTCTTTAAGTAGCCACATTTAATGATATGCAAATAAAACTCAGCTGATAGTTAGCTCATCAACTCTCAAAATTTTTGCACATTTAGTGACGACCTAAGATTATTACGTAACTGTAAATCTGTAACGTCCTAGGAAGAATATGGAGTCAATGCTACCAGTTGTCATCATTTCAAATATGAATGCTTGAAAAGTTCTGATAATTTGAGTTTTGTGGAATTATTAATTGCTGCCAGATTTAGAATAAAAAAATTGTTGATTTACTCATTTTTTCTTGGGACTCGGCTTTGTATTTCATATATGCTCTCAGATTCTGGCTGACAAGTTCATTTCTGAGAGTTCTGACTTAGTTCACTTCTGATTGACATAGGAGAAAAAGTTCACCTTCTAATCACCACACGACCGCCTGGAATTAATGTGATAGAGCACTTCAGTTTCTTATTCTATTTTCTTCGGTTTATTGTAAATTATCACATGGGTGATCTCTGTGTTTTTCAGCTTGAAGTCTATAGAGAAGGCCATAGTAACATCTGAACTTGGTTTAAATCCTAACAATGATGGAGAAGTTATTCGACTATCCCTACCTCCACTAACTGCCGACAGAAGGAAGGTAGGCCTCAACAAGCCTTTGACTTGAGAATCAAGTAACGTTAACTTTTGTCTGTGTTATGGAACATATTTCTTATGACTAGAATTGAATATTAATTATTTAGTTTACACTTTACAAGGTCTAATAAAAGAAAAACCCATCTTCTGCAAGATGCTTGGTATTGTTACGTGTGAAATCTTTGTTTTAGAGACAGACAGTCGTTGAGTTTTGTAATGCATATTTCCCATTCAATCCCATACCTATCTGAGGAAATGCTTTTAGACATTTAGTCATAGGGAGCCAAAGACTCACTATCAGTTTGCTTTGAAATATGATGCAACAAAGCAAAATGGTTAGTTAAACTTTGCGCTTCTTATATTGTGAAGTAGCCGGAGATAAGACAATGTCTGATGCACTTTAGATTCTTGGATTTAAGAATCAATACAAAGGCAAGACTACACACATTCAACCCTATTTACCCTCCAATAGGCAGGAGCTTTTGAGGCAATGAGTGATATTGGTGGTGTTGTGACTAGGTCATTTTTTATTCTAGACTGCATAAATGGAAATTTATTCATGCCATTTTCTTACTTTTTTTTCTAATTATCTGAATCCTTCATTTACAAGAGATTCATGCAATGGTATAGGAATGGTTGCTTAAATACTAAAATAGTCACATGCAGTTTCTTAATCATCCTGTGATTTGATCACACACAATTTAATGCAGGAGCTTTCGAAAGTTGTTTCCAAACTTACGGAAGAAGGAAAGGTAGGTTTTTCTTGTGATTTTTTTCAACCCTCCATTTTTAGAAGCAATACATTCTGGAAAATTTTGTTTTCATTATCAAATCAGTGTTTGGTCAAACACTGAGAAAGTGAATTTTTATTTCCTCTGCATTGCAAAGGTGATGCATCATACAAAATACCTTTGCCGAATAACTGTATTTAAATGTACGGAGTATGGACTGCTAAGTGTGTTGACATTATTGTATACTCCTGGGTTAGACAAGAAACAGTTACTGATGGCTTGCCCAAACTGTTCAGTGATCTCATGAAAGAACCAAACTTAATTAGCTCTTCTGAGCATGATTCAAAATGTCTCTGTCAATTGTAAAATACAAGGCCTGATTATCTCCCATTGATACTCTGTAAGACACTGGGTTCTGGCCAATCTTGTATAAGACACACTATCTTATCAGTTTGACTTCGAAAATCTTTCAATTTGTGCTTTTGTAGGTTGCATTGAGGAACATCAGAAGAGATGCATTGAAGGCTTATGAAAAACTTGAGAAGGTATTGATTTTATTAATCGTGTTTTGATGTTATTACATATTGGGGGGAAAATACTTAGTTGGCCTAAGATTTTACAAAATTGCATCTATGTGACTTGATGTTTACATAATTACACTAGGGTGTCATATAACTCAAAAGTTGACTCAAACTTCAAATCCATTTTCCCAGTAAGTATACTTTGATTTTCTGAAATTTGATATGATCAATTATAGGAGACGAGTACTAAGATTCGCTTAAATTGCCAAAGGTCAAACCTCAATAGAGTATAACTTACCAAACTCAAGTATAATTATGTAAACACTGGCCACCTAGGTCTAGTCAATGGGGCACCTAGGTCTAGTTTTACAGAAACCTACGTCTCCTAGATGCAAATTTTCTAATTAGTTAACCCACGTGGTCAAATTTTGAGTTAATATTTATTTATAAGCCTCGTCTTCTAAGTTATTACTCGTTCTTGATGTGGGGTTCTTTTGTGACTTTATCTAACAGGATAAAAAGCTTTCAGAAGATAATGTTAAAGACCTTTCTGCTGATCTGCAGGTACTATCATTTTTCAAAGCATCACGTATGTTATGGAACTACTTCCTCCATTCCAATGATTTATATACATTTGCTTTATTCACGTTTGCCAATACCCGTTTTCTTTTGTTAATATCTTTAGTTACATATTGATAAAAATTATAAAAACTTGATATTCACTATGTACTCGGTAAGACAATTTAAACAAGATCTCACATGACTATCTTTTATGCTATATATTAGAAGTTTTATCGAAGATTCACTCGACTTATAAATAGTGCCTAAAAAGTGAAATGTATAGAATTCAATGGAATGGAGGAAGTATTATAGATATGACTCTGCAGATATTTTCTTTACTTTTGGTTTAGCCCCCCCTCAACAAAGGAAATTTTTTAACTTAGTTTGGGCTTCAAGAGTGAGCCATGTAGGACCTCTAGGTACAGCGCTCGATAATGATTTAGACAGCTGTAGCAGGTTAAATATTAATATCCAGACACTGTAAGCTCTTTTTGATTGGGTGGGATATTAAAATTGAGTGACACTTCTGGTGGAAATTGATCTTGGAAGGATGAGTCATTCTGGACATTAGAGCATGGCCCTCGCTTATTTCTCCATTGGGAATGTCGGAAATTAAGTGGAGATTTCAGAAATTAGTATACGTCGAACTTTTTACCCCCTTTACAGTCTCAATAGTGTACTGGTTGTGATGAATCAGTATGTAGCTAATTGCATGGCCTGTCTTCTATTATATGTGTGTTTCATGAAGATAGTTCTAGTTGTTGAGTTATAAATATGAGCCATCGGACCATGCGCATGATCTTGGACCAGCGATTCAGGCTGTATTGCATATTGACTACTGAAGGATGTGCATAATTGAACCTCTTGGTGTGTGGAAATGACTTGAGATAGTGGCGACTTAATTTTTTGTGTAAGACCTACTTGTAGGTAAGACTGACCCAATAACATAGGCCCAATAAAATCACTTAGAAAAAATACAAAATAATAATTTTATTTTAATAACCTAATATTTTAAATTAATAACTTGCGCATTTAAATATGTTTGTCTTCATTGTAAGATAGTATAAAGTTATCAAATATATAAATCAAGAGCTTAATATATTAACGTCTTTTGTCTGGCCTTTTCTTCTGTAATACTCTAATACAGAGTGTTTTATGTTGTTTATCTGAGAGCCCAGCCTTGATTGGGTTGCTGCCAAAATGATTCAGTTGTGTTTCTTGTATTTGTTGATTGTAGAAAATGACTGAGGAGTATATGAAGAAGCTTGAATCTGTTTATAAACAGAAAGAACAGGTATGGAACTATAACCTTCCTCCTGCGTGCTGACCCTGAATTTTTCCATTATCCGTGCATTTGTGTGTGAGTTTGATGCTTTGCAGAGAAACCTGTTTTCATCAATTCATGTAGATAATGTTTTGTTTGGTCTTTGTCTTGATGCTTATAACTTTATCGTTAAGTAGTTTAAAGTTGAAGACTAAAGCGGACACATCAATAGAAGTATAGACTAAAGAACCACGATTGACGTGATGAATGTATTTAATGATTGATATGATTATGTTTGTTTTGTGTTTCAGGAGTTGATGAAGGTTTAGGAACTTCCAAGACTTTGTAACTATGAACTATGAACTATGAACTATGAACTTTGAACACAAACATGTCTTTCGTTGGTGAAGTTTGCAGCATCAAGACGTCTCAAACTTTCTTTTGCGGTTCTGCGCTCCCTTGTGAATAGATTTAGGAACTTATGGAAAGGCTCTTAATGATCAGAGCTTAATAGTATGGTTTTATGTAACCATTTTGTTTATCACCCTGTTCTAAAGGCTATAAAAGCTACAATTACTAGTATGGTTTTATGTAACCATTTTCTTCCTCGAATTTGATAGTGCATATTAAGTGGAGCCAACAGCTTGTCTACTACACTCTGAAAGTCTGAATAATACCAAGAAATATAAAAGAAAATGATGCGATAAACCGTTCACTTTTCAAACTGCGAAACAGCAATAGCATTACATTTTTAAAAATTTAAACAAAGGTCTAACCTGTTACAGTGTTACTAACTTGCTAGCCTACCTATTTGTTGGCTAAAAAATCCCCGTGATAGCCCAGGTTTGGCCATTATCATCATCCGGCCCACGAGTTCACTTTTCAAAGTTTGAATGACCGTAATTTTTGCCACGACCTCAACCGAAATTTTTTTATCCAGATCAAAGATCTTGTAAAGCCGGTTAATTTGAAAAAAAAATGCCGCTTTCAGAAGTTTTGATCGTGAGTTATGACCAATCAAAGACATTTTTGTTAACTAGTTGTTGCACCGCGCCCTATCGGGCGCGGTGCCCCAATTTGGTTAAACGGTTTTGTATAATAATAGTAGTACATGAATAGAAATGATCTTTGTTAAATCCACTAAGTAGAACGATTTAAGTTAAACACACTACATAACCGGATGGCATAGCATCAGAATGCTTGACAAAATGAATGGAATGCCTAAGCATCCGTACAGTTTTAGCAACAAAGTCGATACTATTTACGCATTCCGGAGGATGCATTAATTTCCATTCCAACCGAAATATGCCGTCATCAGCAGAAATCACATATTCAAGGACCTGAGACAAGCTTTTTTGGCTTTATCTGACAAAGTTGGATATTTGTAGCATAACTGTATAATAAGTTCACACCCATACTTGGAAGGAGCTGTAGTAATACAAAAAATGTACAACATGAAATGTAGCCTCATCAACACCAACAATAATTTAATAAACATCAAATGTAGCGAACAACATTTGATGCTACGTAATGTCTTTCGTAGTAACGTAAATTCCTTGACGTAGGGGAGTTAATCAAATGTAGCTTCGCTATCACCAATGTAATGCTACGTCGTTTAGTCTTTCAAAAAACAAATACAGATATTTGAGTACCACATAGCCGCAACATATTAATATGG